>JAVQJL010016252.1:0-60776 GCA_036024295.1 Nannoperca obscura
TCTCCAGATATATATCTGTAATGACTGCTTCATGTAACACTTTGACTTATGTTTGTGATTAATATGGTAACTTTAAAAGAATAAATGCCTTTATTCCAAATTAACCAACTCCGGAGGGATCTGAAGGAAAGGTGAGTATAGATCCTAACACTAGTTAGCTAGCTATAAACTCTTTCAGCAGCTAGCTTAATGCTGTTTGATGAAAAAAATAATTTTGGTGGTTGCTTTATAAATGTCTTTGATATGTCCATGGAGGTAATCAAACTCTCAGAATCATAATATTGAGTTTTATTTTGTTTTTATTTTGCTCTGAGTAAACAAGATGTTAGAAAGTAGGACTACAGATGTCGGTTAAAGGTAACAGCACCATCTAAACTCCATTATGCTGACTTCAGTTGCTTTTGGAAATTCCAATATAGCAATTTTAGTGCATATAATGTTATAAGATAATATGTTTATAGGTTATATAAGCAGATATTAATTATACAATATCTCAGACAACTGTGACCATATTGTGTACTTTGGGGACTTATGTGTTATTGTACCATTCTGGCTTTGATTATATTGCACAGGCTGTTTATTAAAGGGACATGACAGCATTGTTTTACTAATTTATTGATTTGTTACTGAGAGGCCAGCTGCATTTTTAATGAAACCTGTGGGCATGTTGTTTCTTAGTACCGTCGGCTACTTCAGAACTGTTGCTTTGCTTTAAGTTACATCATGTTATCTGCTAAACTTTTGATAGGCTTTTACAATACTGTTTCAATTTATTTTTTGCTTTGAGTTTTCCTTGTCAGTTTCCTCTCGACAATGCTTCTCAATGTCCTTCGCATGACTAAAACTTAAGTTTAGCAGTTCAGTCTGGCATCTTTGTGCTTCAGACATTGATAAATTAAGTCTATAAATTGCAACTGAGAAGACGGAAAGTAAGATTTGGTGTGTTGCAGCCAAGAGACGAATAGTCAAGAAGGCAAACATAAACTGTTGTTTTGAGGCATTAGAGTGAGTGTGCTGAACTGAATGTGACTGCTTGACATTGACTGAGTGGCACGTCATTTTCTCAAAACGAAACACGTTGTGGTTTCATAGTATTCTGAATCCATCTAAAGGCTTTTCTTTTTTTTTAAGTGTTTACATTTAAGTGTATTGATTTTGTGTCACTTGGCTCTTCCCCACTCTATACCTACACTTCATTTGAATTAACCATAACTGAAATAGATGGGGCATGAAACACGAGCATCCATACAAAGTTGAACAAACACAACATCCTCAAGTACTGCAGGTAATGCAAGTAAACGGGCTGTCTGTATTTGTTTCCGCTGCTTGTCTCTGTGATGTTGTGACTGTAGTTTCTCTCAGGCGCTTTATCTGCTGTTTCAGCCACGATATATTCATTAGGGTTGGATTACAGAGAGTGGGAGGGGATCAGGTTTTGAGTGGGTTGTAATCCCCATACACTGGCCTAATTTAATCTCACCTACTGTGCCATCCTATTACACACTACACCCACCGCATGCATGCAGGCGCTGGATGGAGGAGAGCTGATGAGGGGCATGCAAGGTTAAAACGGGGTAATGTCAGACAAGAGGCATGGAGACAAAGAGGGAGGCTTGTATGAAAAGAGCAACAGAGAAGGGGAATTGATTATGAGCAGCAGGAGAGAGATTCAGTACAGGGAAAGAAACAGAATATTTCAAGAAGAAGAAAGACATGTCAGAGACAAACGTGGAGACAGGGAAGGGTTTGTTTTCATAAGTGACAGTCGTTTTGGCTTCCTTCTTTCCCTTCTGAGTGGGCAGCCTCATCTTACTGCGTATGAGTACATGTCTTTCATGTTATCTCACGTCATATTATACCTATATAGTATATAAATGCAAGAAACTGTATCTGTAAAATGTCATGTTTTTTTTTGTTGACATTTTAGTCTGTATTGAGAGTGACAGAAGAGATTGGCAACTCTTCACATTTTAAGAAAACCAGCCCTGATTAACCCTCTTGAAATATGCACATTTACTGCACTTTCAAACATTTTCATGACCTTTAAGATCACAAAATGTTCCCACTCGTGTTGGACCTGTAGAATGCCTCAGCTGGTGATTAGTTTTTACCCAACACTAGTAAAATATGACATGCACCAAGATTATAATATGCTGTAGCTTTCTCACTGACACCATCATTATTGTAATTATTGGCATTGCATGTAGTTATTTCATTTTATATGTTTTGTCACATGTTAGAACACAGTCTGTGCCCTCTATCACACTTATTCATCATTATTGTGTTGAGAAGAATAAATACACTGTATTTCAGTTTGGCATCCACTGTGGTGTGTCTTCTGCCTAGCGTATTTTGGGATGCCTTCCCATCTCATTACATCTCAAATTGCAAATACTTGTAAAGTGAAGTAAGGGTTTCTTCTGTTTTCATTACCATTTATGATCTACATCAGTCTCATCATGCCTCCTTATCTGCTCATAGCCAGAATAAATTAGACCATGCTAGCCTGCTACACACTCTACCCGAGGAGGTCTGCAGAACTGTTCTTGTTAGCCTCTTCTGAATGCAGCCTTTGTGTTTTTAAATCAGCTTGGTGTTGGAGTTGTTTGAGTTTGCTCTCTGAATTGATCAAGAGTAATTGGGCATGGTGCTACAGAGAGCCTCGCACAGTGCCCGGGCAACAATAATGAGACACTATATTTAGCTCTAAAACTGTCTGTTTACATCAGCCATCATGCTCTGTTGCACAGCGGGAAAAATTGAGCAATTGTGTTTTTATGGCTAAACTTGCAGGGCACCTTTGGTTAGCGATTTCTGTAAATCATTTGTTGAAATCTGTGCTGAAGAGAGGACTGACTGATGCAGCAGGAAGCGATGAGGAGACATGGGGTGAGGCTTCTTGTTAATATGAGGACAAGATAAAAGGCGCAATCCCCAAGAGAAAACACAGGAGCAACAAGAAGGAAAAATAGATTTATTCAGGGGTGCAGATGTCACATCGGGGGAAGGAGGGAGATGAAGGGAGAAAAGACAAACGCAGAAAACAAACCACTTGGAGATAACGAAGAAAAAAAAACTGGGAGAATAGACAAGGGGCCTGGACATTGTTAACAAGCTTAACAAGGTAATTATACATATAAGCAAAGGCCTCATCCTCCAGGCTGTACACAGCTGGCTGGGGCAGGGGAAGCAGGAGACAAAGTCTGGGAAAGATATTTATGATCAGGAACCTTTTAATAATGTTGATTGCACCATTAAAGTGTGATCCCACTCAGGGCGACGAGCAGGACGTGTGAGTGTGTGAAGGTTAAGAAGGGAGGACAATGTGGGAAGATAAAGAGAGAACTATACGGGGAACAGGGAGAGATGGGTGGGGAAAGGACAGAGATCCTGTAGAGATTAAAATGTCATTGTGTACAGAGGCAGATGCACACCTGCTAAGCACACACACACACACACACACACACACACACACACACACACACACACACACAGCTCACCTGCATCTTCTCAGGCTGTGTGAATGACTCTGTGACACTAATTAGATAAGAAAAACATAACCCTAAATACAAATAGTAGAACTGCCTACAGACTGAACTGACAGGATAACAGCCTGTTTTATTTATGACTGTGTAGCGAACGCTGTTTTGACCAGCCTGTGGTTCAGAGGGGGGGCGGACAAACAATCCAATAGTAAATGTTAGTGACAGGGCTGTTACTAGCCATCGTACACACTGCTCCTTGTGTTTTGGCCCTTCAGCTTGCTTGCGGGGGCCCGTCCGCCTCCACAAGTGTCAGGAAAGCTGGTTTCTCCTTTCAGTTTGAATAAAGGGAAAAGTCTCTGAGGTGTTTTGAGAAATGTTGTCATACAGAAGCTGGGATTGTTTTGCCACTGCTAGCTGGCAGGAGTTGCTGACCCGCTGTGTGGGATGTCCTATATAGGAACCTGCAAGATCAGCGTGTTTTAAGCCATGCTATCATGGGATGCGGATGATTTAGTTATCTGCCACTATAGCAGTGCAATCCATGGATTAATGGTACCATAATATTGCCACTGGTCTATTTTCTCCTTGAGAAGGTGTGTATCTGTGTGTGTTATGTTACTCCTATATTTAACTGTGGGAGAATACACAAGTGTATCAACAGCTGGCCGCGAGCATCTTTGTTTTGCGTGAGTCTACTGTATGGATGTGGATTGTCAGACATTGTTGGCCTAACTCTCAATGAAAAGCTCATCAACTGGTTGTTTAGCCGCAGGAAAAGGTCACAGCAGCTGCCTCTGCATCCCCGTGGCCTCTCTCTCTCTCTGTTTCTATCTGCTTTTCTCTCCCTCTCTCTGGCTGGAATTGGGGCCGAACCCTTTCTGTCATCTTTCATAACTGAAGCAAAACAGGAGGGAAAGAGAGATGAGAGACTGCGGTAGAGTTGTGGCCACAGCTGGGGCTCTAATGTGCGGGGCAATACCCCAGGAGGAAGAAGAGGAGAAACAAAAAGATGATGCAGGAGAAGGGGAGCGAGGAGGGAGAGGAGCAGTGTAGCTCTGCAAAACAATATAAACAGAGAAAAGAGACAGCATCCTCGCTTTTTTTTTGCCTGTTCACTGCCTCCTGGAATAGATAATATAAAGTCAGATATGCTTGTCACTCCCTTTAACTGTCTGACGGGAGATGACGCACACACAGACGGATGCAAACACAGGTGGGACGGAACAGGTTGTCTGTTTACTCTCTTTCATTTTTCGCCTTGCTGAAAATTGCTGTGCGTTCCGGAAAATGTCACGTCCTTGATCTCTTTGCATCACTACACACTGGTGCATGGAGGGGCCGGAGCTGTGTAGGGACATGGGGAGGGGGATTTGCACAAACGGGGGTCTGCTGCAGAGACGGGGCTGCGCGCCTCAGATAACACTGCAGCCTTTGATGGAGCCCGGCCCTCCTCTGTAGGAGAGCACAAGCAGCAACGCCTCAAATAGAGCTCCGCCACGGACTCCATTGGTAATGATTGGATTTAGTTACAGAGCAGAAATGGTTTGCTGATGATAATGATAACAGATGCGACGGGAGTTAGTCAGCCACTTAGGGTGGAGCGATTGTATCGATGCTGTGCCAGCCTTTTCCCTCAGACTGGATGGTCGCTCTCAGGCTTGATGAAAGTTGATGGCAGAGGTTGATAGAATGCTACCTGTAATTGCATTGTGTATGATCTTGGCTGGGTGGTTGTAATGAAGATGTAGTGCAGGGCAGATGGAAGACAGTGTTCCATAAGCTTCTTTCTTTAGGGAAGGAGGAGAAGACCGGGAGGGAGGGATGGGGTAAAGGTGTTTGGGGAGAGGAAAAAGGGAAGTTTCATACTGATAGAAGGAGTGAGAGGCAATCAGCAGGGAGTGGAGCATAGAGAACAGAAGCGAAAGAGATAAAGGAGCGCAAATAACAGATAGACTTTCTGCAAAGACTACAGTCAGGAAGGAGGAACTCTTTCAAGTATGGGTAGCATGTAGACACAACAGGGGAACTGGAAAAAGCCAGAGATGGAGAAGGAGCAAGAGATGGAGACACATGAGACAGGAGATGAAGGTTGAGTATAAAGTACAGATAGATAAGAGAGAGAGAGAGAGAGAGAGAGAGAGAGTGAGAGTGAGTATGGGGGATGGGGTGAGGAGGATGAAATGAGAGAGAAATATTTGCGGTGTGCGGCTGAGCTGGAGTCAGGGGGTTGTCATGGTGATAGTGGAGAAAAGGAAAGGGAAGCAGGGGTATTGACACCTAGCCCTAGACACTGCACACACACTCACACACACACACACACCCTCACACACATATACACCGACACATGAATACTACAAACAAACAAAATGGGTCATGCATAACAACACTGACCTGTCAAATCCTAAGTAAACACACACTCACTTTCTCACACAAGCGCACACGTGGACACAGGTGGCACGTACAAATAAGCAGAGACCATGAAGCTCAGTAGCCATATCACCATGCAAAATCGGTTTCCCCTGTCTTTTATCCTCACTCAGCCTTATTTGAATGGCAGGCAAATCCCCTTGAACTGACTTCTCTTGCCAGACAATTACCTAAACCAACCTTCAGGCTCTCGCTTCCTTGCGTGCGCGTGTGTGTGTGAGAGAAAGTCTTCACAAATCTGAGCTTTGCTGTTTTCCTCTGTGTGTTGATGACACAGAGAGATGAGAGTGCCAGAAACAAGCTGATGTCGAGATGGTGTGCCAGTGCACAAACTTATATAATAAATAATATAAATAACTTTGAAATAATCGTTTGTATTTGTAACAAAACTTTGACAGAATAAAACTGCAGTAAAAAAAGCACATCCCTGAACTGCAGTTACATCTGTAGAAATGTGAAAGTTATTACTTCCTTGCATCAGAGGATTTCTATGAACTAAATCTAGGTTCATTACTATGACGCATTAGCAGAAAGCGTGTTTATAGAGAATAGCAATTTACTACGATGAAAAAGAAGAAAATATGAAAACAAGAAAAGTGTGAAAATATCCTGAATTCACACAGATGAATCTGAAAGATTGACTTGTCACTGCAGTGTGGCGATAGAGTGTGAAGCATAAAATAAATACCGCAAAGTGCAAACACTGCAGGAAGGGAAATATATTTTCATATTGGACAACAAACAAATCGATAAAATTGCTCCGTCAGAATGTTAGCACTTTTATAAGATGTAGTTTTTTTGACAGAAGGCAGTATGCTGGAAGGTGGAGTTTGGTTAGATAAATTGTTCCACAGTTTATGGGACTGTGATCGTTTTTAGGACTGGACAATTTCTGGACTAAACTAGACTGTTTGAAGAGAGCTATAACAGCCGTCATTTTCTTTACGCTTCTTCTCTTGTTTTTTCTCATACACACACCATCACCCCTTTCTCTTTCCACTCGATAGGTATTTACTAGCTGTTAAGGGGCGTTGCATCTCCTTCCTCATCCCCAGAAGACCTTGTATTTGATTAGATGAGGAGCACTTAAGGGGAAGTGCTGCTTTTGCAACTTTTAACAAAGTTAATGGGGATTGCCAAGAAGCCGTTGTCTGACCTGTTTAATCATTTTGAAGATGTGAATCACCAGGTCCCATGAGCTGTTTTGCTAAAACTCCACCTCTACTGTAGTCAGTTAACTTGTGACATCTGATTGGTTATTCTCGTGCTGTTTTGGTTTGCTTTTGTTGTAAAAAATTAAAAAAAATGCAATTTTTTATATTTCCTTCTTTTGCATTGCATTTGATTAATGAAACAACTGTGGCAGTGCCGGTGTGTGATTGTACTTTCTGTGCATGGTTGAAAACATTTCTGATGTATGTTTTTACTTTCATGTCTCCACAAGCCCAGGATAAAAAAAAATAACATCCAGCCACTTTTCTAAATTCGTTGAGCCACTGGGGCACTTCCATGCAAATGTGTTAGCAAAGCACTACGTGTGACCTTGCCCTGCCAGCAGCTCATTTCCCTGAAGTGGTGGAAAAGACAAGATTACATCCAACCTAAGGAGACTTTGACAAATGTTTCTATCAAAGTCTGAATCTTAGCAATAAACTGTCTTCAGGGAAGCTTAGGGCCAAAAATTTCCTTTTTGAGTTATGAAAACAACGTACCTGTTAAGAACGCAGAAATTTCTTCAGGACAAACACATCATGATTTCACGTTAGGCAAATTTGATATTTTGTCATTCTTCTTTAGTAAGGGTGTTTCTTTTCACTGAGACAGTCTCAAATGTTTTAACCTGTTGTGATGGAGGTTGTAGGTCACATATACACACTCCGCCCTTCTCCTCAGGGTGTGGCGTGCTGATTCTCCCTGCGGAGGCGGCCACGTGTCCTTGCATGTCACAAGAGCTGCCGGCAGCTGCATCCTCCAGCGCTATATGGGCCACTTATCACCTGACCCGAGGGACCACTCCCTCCTCTCTGTCTGCTGAATGACTGCCTGCACAGCCCGTCCTCAGACATCTTTACCTGCAACAGCCAGTACAAACCTGCCCCCACCTGCACACTTGAAGCAACCCAGACACGCACACAAGTGCACACACATGCTTCCATTCACACTCGATAGGCTCATCAAATAACCTTAGCACTACAGCCTTCTCTTTGAGGCTCATACAGCCTTCTCTTCTGCTGCTTTATACTGTATTTATGCATGGCTGACTTGAATAACAATGTGACCTGTATGGGAAAATCACCATAAATTCATGTAAATGCTTATATTTTGTACCCATACTTATATGCCATGGTATGGATATTCAAGCATTTGCTTTAATGGCTGATTGCCCCCTGGTGCTGTTGCATACTGTTTGTGTTGTTTAAGATGGTTTGTCATCTTCAACAGTGTTAAGCTGCTACATCTGGTTTCAGGGCTAACACTGACAGATACTATACTGATGTCAGCTTCTTTTTACTGGACTGCCTGGCACCAGTTTGATCCCTAAAGGCTTCACTAGCACACACACACACACACACACACACACACACACACACACATACATAAAATCTCCCTTTCACTCGTCTGATCTCCCTCAAATTTGTCTCTGTGGGGGATGAATGGCTGCATATAAACACGTCTACTGAACGATCTCCACTGAGCTCCACTTCCCAGCAGCAGCATATATCGTCACAAATGTAGAGGAGAGGAAAAAACAGAAAGTGGCAGTGAAGGTCAAAATGTACGTCAAAATAAGAAAAAACACAGACAAGGCTGTTAGCTCTGGATGAACAGGAGAAAAGGGGAGAGGCTGACTGTGAGAGATAAAGGGAGAGAGAAAGAACGGACTGTGGGACGGAGCAGGAAACATGAAAGGAAGCAAAGGGAAAGAGGGAAGGTCACTCCTAATAGCTCTTCCACGTAATTTCATAATGTCATGATTGCCCTAGCTAACGCCGTAAACTATCTACTGTATGGACACTAAACCATTCTGCCACATAAAGGTATCTTCATGAGCGTCATCATTGCATGTTCTTACTGCAGTGCCTAACAATGTGCCTATGAGGATGTGTAGTGTGCGTGGGGGCGTTTGTGTGCATCGCATCTTATATGTTCTGCATGACACAGAGGGTGTGCCCGTAATTACAGCGCTTTGTGCTGCAGGCACAGAATCTGACTGATGCTGCTGCTAATGAAGCAAATGACGCCCACAGGCAACTGTGCAGCAGTGTTAGGAGAGTTTACGCTTGTGTGTATGTGCGTGTATACAGTGTGTGAGTGTTATGTATGTGTGTGCATAGAAAATACATATGTTTCTCATTTAGTATACATATTTGTTTCCTTGTAGCTGTCTGTGTTTATTTTTCCAGTGAGACAGAACAGTCTGTTTTTCTTTCCATAATTATTGTATATAGATTACAAGTAAATTTAAAGGAAATGGAAAGGAATCAATATTGCAGCACTACCTACATGTTCTGCCCATTTAACATTCTCATACAAAAACCGGTCACGATTTTACTACCCAAACATACAAACCTAACAATCTGTTTATTTTTATTTTTGTGTGTTGATACCATACATCTATATTTCCTGTGACTGACTGACTGACAGGCAAAACGTAAACAAATTACCTTATCAGTTGAGGATTTAAGTGAGCAGCAGCTAACATGTTAGAAGCAGAGCAGAGCTAGAGGCAGCACTCCATCTGCAAGACTGGCTCCATTAGCTGACAAGAGAGATTAGCTGACCTGCTGACACACAGGCTGGTCTTTACTGATACACACAGCAACACACACAGACTCATGTGCACACAAACACACACATACAGGGAATCTGATACACTTTTACTTTAGGGTAACACCCCTGTTTTTGATCGTTACAGAGCTATTACTGGTCAGTGATTCCATAACCAGATCTCTTTTCACATCTGTCATTTACACTTCACTTTTTTTAACCCATCTTTTTTTCTTTTTTGTTCTTTCCATCCCACTTACTTCTCTATTTGTTTTTACTTTCTATTAATTTTTTATACATTTTGTTGTTGACTTTGTTGTCACCCCCCACCACCACACTTTGATCTCCCCCTGGTGTTGCCCTTCTTTCTCTTTGTCAGTTTTCCTTCCTCCGTCCCTCCTTACACCCATCCACCTCTATTCTCTTTCTCCAGCCCTCATGGATGTCTTAATGAGTCCACTCCCTTTTCTTTGAATTATTCACCACTTCTTTTATTCTACCATTCCCATTGTGTCTTAAGGGGAAAAACATCAATAAATAAATCACGCCAGAGGTAGCTGCTTTTGCAGTCTTGGCAATAGGAGGGATGCCGGGTGCGTGTTTATTGGTGTACAAAGGAGAGAGAGAGTGAAAGTAGAGGTTCGTGGAGGACTTTGGAAATCTTGTATTTCTTGTTTTATATTTTAACTTTCAGGTGGATGAGTCTGTAAATGATTTCATCGTATATATCTTTAAGTAACTTAAATACTTTCTGCCAAGTCTGTGTGTTTCGTCTGTCCACATGTCTGTTTAAATATGTGTGCATAGTACAGATGTAAAGATCCAGTACGTGTAGTTAAACATGAATAAATGTGAATGTGTGTGTGTGTGTGCGTGTGTGTGTGTGTGTGTGTGTTTGAGGCACGACCTGTCAGTGTGCAACAGCAAATGAGTGAGCGTGTGTACGTGCGTGTGCATACGTAAGTGATACCGCAAACCCGTTAGTGTCCATGTGTGTGAATAACTGAATTTGTATGAACAAGGGGGGATGCTGTTTGGAGACCCTGTTGTCATGGCAACCAGGATAGAGAGAGAGAGAGAGAGAGAGAGAGAGATAGAGAGAGTGGGTGGTTGCCCTTACGGCTCCTCTGACAACCTTTATTTTCTCCAGCTTTGTGTCACTCCAATATGAACCCCTAACCCTTGACAGAACGAAAGGGGGGGTGGGGTTAGGTGAGGTTTTGAAAAAGAATGTTGCATGCATTCAATCGCCGCATTTGACACTAGTGGGAGTAACGGCCAAGTTTATGCTAATAGTGGTATTGATAAATGTGCTGTCTGTGTACCCTTCCAGATAAGCTCTGCAGCTTTTTTTCTGCTGGTAAATTTCCATCCGGGGTTGACCATGGATCAACGGTATTGAAACAAGTGTTACTTGGCCTTTTAAACAAAGAGTACTGACATGAGAGAGATACTGGTTTCCCACTGTGCTGTAAAGCCCCCTTTCCATTAAAGTTGCAAATATTGAATTAATCAGCTGCGTTGCCTATTGTCCAAGACAGAGTGCTACTGCAGCAGTTTATTAAATTGATGGAGGGAAAGGATTTTGAGTACAGACAGAAGAGAGGGAGAGGAGAGGAGAGGAGATGGGTCTAGGAAATGACTGTGAAAAGTGATCGGAGGGGAATGAAGAAAGCTTTTAGTGTCAGCTACTAAGGGGGCTGAGAGGGGGCGGACGGGAAGACTGATAAAAAGGTGACAGGAAAATGAGCACTCATCGTTCTTGGACAGTTCCTATTATAAGGCTCACTTCCTAAGTAGAAACACTTTAAGAAAACGTAAGAAAGGCTTGTAAGAAATTGCGATCTTCACTGTGGTGGCATGTCTGTGTTACCAAGTGAATTGTGGAGCCGAGCGGAAACAGGTAGCCAGTATTATTTCACATGATTTGTGGTATTTTTCTGCTGTACCGACAAAGTGGGTCTGAGACATGTCTCACTGCAACAGGCTCATGCATTAAGTATGACCCTGCCAGAGAGAGCAAGAAGGGGAGGGGCTGAAGGGGAGAATCAGACAGCCACACCAAAGACACCAGGTATAGATGGACAGTATCAGTCTGGGGCCAAACGGAATATATGGCGAGGAGTGTGAATGAATTATGAATTTGGGTGAGTTTAGGGCAAATTGTGCTGACAGGAAGGGGATTTCTATGAATAATTCACCCTGTGGGGGGCGTGATCATCTACCCCCCACCAGCATCACCTTGTTTCTCAGACACCCTCATCACTTTTACTATCTGTTGACCCCCATAATCTCTCACTGCCTTTCTCCTGTAATGCCTATCTGTCCATTTGTCTTACTCTCTTTGTTTATGTAATATCACTCTATATTCCCCTTGTTCCTTGGTGCGTCTCTTTTCAGCCTGATGTTTCTTCAGACAGACAGACCCTCGGGGAAGAGTAGGGGGTAAAGGGGGGCATGTATTCATTTATTTTTCTCCCTCTCCATCCGTCCCACATCCTCTCCCCCTACACATCTTCACAGCTGGAGGTAGTTAATATTTAAAAGCAAGGCATGACAGGACACAAGACCCACACACATGTTTGAACATGCATACGCACGCACACACAAATTCAGTAGAGCAGCACATCTGATCAAAGTACCTAGAAGCTTTCAGTATTGATATTTGCATGACTCACTGTGTTGAGAGAAAATATACCAGACTACATTCATTAACATAGCAGCTCCTCACACGGATACATGACGATACAAAGCAAACAGTCAAAGTCTCTAATGTGGGTGGTTGGCATAGTGTGGATCTGAATATACGTGAAACTCAGAACACAATTTGACTCTTGAGGTTTGATCTTGTGTGTGTGCTCCACAAATAAGAAAGCCTATTCAGTGCTGAAAAGTCTATTTAATCCTAATTACTACATTTTGCAGAGGAGGGAAGGGTATAATTTTTTATCTAATGATGACAAGCAGGATACACACCACAATGGTGTGCAGCAATTAAATTCTACTAATGATACCAACACTAATAGCATATTACAACGTGTTTGGGATATTTGTGTTTTTGTAAGCAAAATGCCTCCAAGCAGGGATTCATGAATAATTGAAAGATGTGCAAAATTGACTTGGTCGATTTGGCACGTTTGATACGTGGCCTGTTGGCGGCTAATTTTCTGCAGTCAGGCTTTCTTGCGGAAAAACGACCACGCCCTCAAATCACAGCGCTGCTTACAATCTCGCTCGTGATTGAACGACTTCTGATGGCGCCTGTTGACATCCCAGCGACGATAATAGTTTTTAAAAGCACTCAGAAACACTGTAACGGGTCATCTCAGCCCAGCAGCAAGCAGCCATCTCAGGCGTGATCTTTGACCCTGTCCAGTGAAGCAGGTAACGGGGCTGGGATTGGATCACTGACAGCTGCACAGCGGACACCCTGAAGAAGTGAAATCAGGCATCTGCTTCAATGTCAACGGCTCTAACCCCTGTGATAATGGAGCGCCACAAGGGCTCCATGCCGTGCACACAAAGTGTGTGTGTGTGTTAGTGTGTCAGGCCACATCAGTCTGTGCTATCCGGGCTGGGTTAGCCTACCTTCCATGCCACTTCTCTCTCTCTTTCTGTCTCTCTCACTCACAGTCTCTCCTTTGAACACCTCTTCCAACCCATTATAGTGTTCCCCTTAACCGCTCCTACTCAACATGACTGGAATATTCTTTGGCAAGGTCTACCTCCTGACTGGAGCCCACTGGACCGTGCCCTTTTGTCTGTCTGATTTCTTCTGTCAGACCACTCGAGGTGTATGTGTGTCTGTCTGTCTGCCTTCCTTTCTGTCGGTCTATCCATGCATTACAAGCTTCTTTGTATGTCTGTTACTCCCCGAGTGTGTTTCTGAGTGTGTGTGTGTGCCGCACACTCCTTGGTGAATTGTGATTGGCGGCATGACAAGCTACGACGTGCCACATGGTTAATCAGCGTTAACTCAGCTCTCCCTCTCCATCTCTTTGGAGGGGGGCACTGATAGGCAAGCTCCCACCTTAGATCACATTAGCACCAGTACTAATACCCTGACCAGCCCCGCTTGATTCATCTACCTCTAATGGCATTTTGGCGAGAGGCCGGTTCAAGACCGGATCACTGTAATTGGGCCCTTGTCTCCAGAGAACAACCGCTAAAGCGTCTGATAGAAGGCCAGGAAAACAAGAAGCAGACAAAGAGGAACAAGAAGAAAGTGAACAAATGATGCATGCTGATTGGAGAAGCTTTTGTGTGTGTGTGTGTATGTGTGGATGGATAGGATTAGTGTCACAGCTGTCACCTTTTGTCATCCCTCTTGCTTCCCTCCTTCCACATCTCTACACTCCTCCCATCACCTCACACCCTCTCTCCTTCACTCTGCCTCTCTTCTCTCTCACCTCTACTTCTCCCTTTCCTCTGCTCTCCTCCTCCGACCCACTTTGGAGGCAGAGAGCTCTAAAGTCCTCCACCCGCTTCACCCCTCTCTGTGTGCTTGTTGTGCCATTCTTCTGATGGGCAAGTTGGTCTTATGGCTCATTTAATCCTAATGCAGTTAGTATAAACTGCCTTATTAAGGGCTCAGCTCTGGTTTGGACTTTAATTTAATCTAATTTGGCTCCATTGATGTAGACAAATTCTATATTCCTGTCTCTCTTTTAAGATATCTTTATATAGATTTTTCACTGAGTGACATGTAAATATCCACAGTAATGAACTGGCCAGCCATTACCCACTGGACAAAAAGAAAATGAATGATAACCACCACTCTCCATCCTCTTCTCTTCGTCCACTCTTCTCCATCATCTTCATCTCCTTTCCTGTCTGACCTCCTCTCACTATCCAAGGTCACCCATCACTCTCTTGTGGCACTGCCAACAAACAGCGGAGTGCCAAGCCAAAACTCTTTCAATCAGGCTGCCATTTCTGCAGAGCTGCCAAATAAGCAACCTCTCTCTATTATTCGCCATTTTCTTTTGTCTCCCATGTACGTCTTAATCATGGTGTGCTATAACAGTTCTTTGTGTGTGATACTGAGTAGTGTAAACAGTCAGCGGGCTGCGCCACGTGGTGCCGCGGGGGAGGACAGCCTGCATGTTGTGGCGAGGACCGGATCCAAGGGTACAGATGGAGAACGGATAGACTCCTAGCAGGGGTGGCTTGCCTCTCTCACCACGACTGATAGCATCTTTATCGCACACTTATCACAGCACTATCACCCAAGTTACACCACAAACTGTTCTGTTCGTGCAGTGCAGCCCAGACCAGTCCACCTAATTATCAACAATTTGTCTGTCTTGCGTATTATCTGATTTGACACTTCATCAATCAGCATTTCTCTGTCTACAGCCCATCTTGGAGCTGGGAGGCTCTGTTCAGCTTCTTGTTGTGGTATTCTGTCCATCTGTCCTGCTGACTGGCCCTTCCATATGGGCCACTGGTCATGTAATTAACCAAATGGAGATTTTTTTTTTTTTTTTTGGAGGAACAGGTTCAGAGATAGGCATTGTTGCTGTTTTTTGTTGGGATGTGTGTTGTTGAATCTTGATTGGTGTGTTAACTCCATTTCTCAGTCTGTGCATAGGTCTGACCACATGGCGCAGGGTAATTTTTCTCCCATTCTGACACATGGCCCCTCTCTGCCCCTCCCTCTCACTTCTCCTCTTGTCCTCCCCTCACCTCCCCCCCACTCTTTTATCTTCCACAGAGGAGACCAGCAGGAGGGTGTGGACCTGACGTAAAGAAGAGAGTGAAAAGAAAGAGAGGGAAAAAAAGAGAGAAGACGCGAGGGACCAAAGACATACGAGGCGAAGACAAGGCCTCCTGGAAAAGAAACAAAGAGTGTGTGTGTGTGTGTGTGTGTGTGTGTGTGTGTGAGAGAGAGAGAGGTTGCCCTCTGCGTGCATTTTTCTGTACGTACGTGTGAGCAGGTGGGACTTTGATGGGACAGTAAGCAATGCCTCACACGCAGCAACAGCAGGTTGGCAATAGGGGGCAGTGCTCCTCCCGCCTCTTCCCCCTTCTCCTCCTCCTCCTCTCCCTTGCTGCCCAGCCCAGTGAGGCAGCCATACACATACCCTCCAACTGTGAGTACAGATTCATATCGTAACCATTCATAACAATGGTAGCCGAATGCTTCCATGAGGTTCAAAGATCTATTTGTTGTGTTAATTACGTTGTTGATTCATCAAAGAACGCTAATAACGATCTTTCATCGCGATTAATTAGTGCAAATGAGCACAATGAACATGTGTTTCTCTATGAGTAACCTAAATATTCAGGTTTGGATTGCGCTATTTATGCTCGAAAGACTACAGTGTGAGGTTTCTTTGGTTAGCACTCATCTGTGCCTGTGGTGTGTATAATTACTTTGTAATTGATCTCCTCTTACTGCATTGATTAGTCCCACTATTGATCTGGTTTCCTTGGTGCCAAGCAGAATCTGATTGGGGAGTAATTTAATCAACAATTGAGTTATACAACAAAATTCCAGCAAGGTTTTTCCTCACTCGATCTCATTTCTTCCTCCTCCTCGATGCAATATGTGGGCATTAGAAATACAGCTGAGCTTGTGGCACTGCAGGGAAATTGATCTTCATCTCCTGTGCTGCTGTCGGCCTGCCCACAGAGCTCCAATGAAGAGAGAGAGAGAATATTGTTTCCACTGCTGGTTTTGTTGTTCACTCTTTATCTAAGATTACTTGCAATGAGTCACAGTCCTTCGCCTCCCACACAGACTTCAAAAGTGTGTACAAACAAGCAATCGCACGCGCGTGGACACGTGCACTCACACAAGCGTAACCCCGTAAATGCTGATGAAATGCAGTAAATCTCCCAATCTAATTCCCAAAGGGCGTGAGCTGACACCGAGGTGAGAGGGCCGAGGAGGATGAAGGGAGGATGATGAGGAGCAGGAAGGAGGAGTGGGTCAAAGATGTAAAAGGTCATGGTGTCCCCTGCCTTTCAATTAGTGAGCCCCTGGCTGTGTCAATGAGAGTCACTAAGGCAGTGATCAGGATCAATATGGAGATGCGTTAGAATCGGTGTCGAGGAGGCCGAGGTTAAAAGCTACGCTCTATTAGAAGAGACATTACACTGCTTTATCGTCCATGTATCATAATGGTTGTTCAGTTATCAGTCAAACATTTATGTATCTATCTATCTATCTATCTATCTATCAATCTATGGATCTATCGATCTATCGATCTATCTATCCAGCAGCTGTTTCCCGGACTGTCTACTTAACTATCTCTTTCTCCTTCTTGTTTACTGTAACTAAAATGTTTTTTCCCTCATTGCCTTTTCTCTGCCCCCCACTGTGGACTAACAGACCACATAAGTGATCGTAAGTGCTTTTAACTTTATTGCCGTCCATCTGTCTTAATGCAGGTGCTGGCAAAGCTTATTGTCAACACTTTCATTATGCCAGAGAGGTTATTTTTCATGCAGCACACAGTAAAACTCTGGTTGCACGGTGCTGTACTTTAATGGATCCGGCATCAGTCTGAATTTGCAGTGTTATGCTTGCGTGTGTGTCCGTGTTTATGCATCTGTTTCAGTGGGTGTGCGTTATTGTGCGTGTGTGTTTGTATGTGAGGGTATGTGTGTTGTATTGTGCACCTGTTTCTGTGTGCCGTTTTCTCTTTGCCTTTCTCTTTGGCTCCCAAAAGGTGGGATCCCTGTAGGAGCAGGGAGGAAGAAGTGTGAGGAGCTGCTGTCTGTAAAGGGAGGCAGCAGGGCTGTCAGATCAAAGACACAGGGAAATAAAGAGAAGTTAAAGCACTAAGCACCAGCCCCCCCCCCCCCCCTTCTGCCAATAATGGAGCAGCGCCCGCAGCCCAAACTTCGATTTGATCAGCTGAGGAAATGGGCTTATTTTCTCTATCAGTGGGAATTCTTTCATTAAATTCCCGCACTCTCCATATCTGTCTCTTTCTGAATCTCTGTGAAAACACCGCTTGTTTGTTCTTTCCACTTTATCTCTATCTCCCTTTGCTTTGTTTTTCTATTGCTCTGCGTATACTCTCTCTTTGCTGCACTTCCATCCGTCTCCCTGTCCACTCAGCTCTCCATCTCCACCGCCTTCTTCCCATCTACCACAGTCCCCCCCTCCACTGTCCCATGTCCTCTTTTACCCATTTACCTACATAATATAAATTCATCATCTGACTCGGGCTCTGTCTCTGTCTTAAAGTCAAATTAAAGACTCAACCAACAAGTATCAAGCTGGGACCTCTATTCTTCTGCAAACAGCTTATGTGTGCAGTTAGTGAAGCTATGTGGAGAAAAAGATAAAGATTTCTGTCTACAAGGATTGAAAAGCAGAGCATAAAAACACAACATGGGCCATAAAGCATTTGGAAGAATCAAACATGCTGGTTCAATACAGTAGTCACACCAAATCCCAGCATGTTGGTTTTTATGAGTCTGTTATTGAGGGTTCACTTTATAGCTGTTGCTTTATGGCTATGGACAGTGGTGACGGAGGAAGAGGAACCTTCTGGTGGTCCTTGCTTCATTTCCCCACAGCCTCGTTCCCTCCCTCTCCCCGTCTCTCAGCCTCACACTGCACACTGTGTGCCCATATGTCTCTTTTACCTCTTGCATTATGCTATATTAATTTCCTCTCATCCCAACCCATTTTCTCTCCCTGCTCTCTGGCTCTCACTGTTTTCCTCGGCCTACATTTCATCTCTTTCTCTGGGGAGTCTTTTTAAGCGATATTGACTGAATATACTTATTGGCAGCTATGAAAATGAGTGGTATCTCTGGTTATTGTGTGCTGTTTGCTAAGCCATTACTAATATCCATAGAGATGTATGTGTAGCGATAGGGTGATATATGGATGTGTGTCATAGCTGAAGTTATCACAGCAGCATGCAGAATGAAAGCAGGTCTTGTGAAAACTGCCACACTAACCTGATTGCATGTGTGTGCATGTGTCTCTGTCTATTTAATCTATATAGATGTGTAATAGCACATACACGCCTGCTTTATAACTGGTATTGTGACAGCAGTAACTCTGTTTTTGTTCCTTGCAGTCAAGAGGCCTCCAATCATCACCACACAGCCAGAGTCTGTCACCGTCTTTAGTGTTGAAGACCTTGTCATGAGCTGTGAATCCTTCGGCAACCCTTCACCCATGTTAGTCAGCACACACACACACACACACACACACACACACACACATATTCGAACACATAAAAACTGAAGATGTTATATAAGTCATGGAGGAGTCTAGCCACTGGTTATCTTTTTAGACAACTGAGAACAGTGACCTTCCCTCTTCTTGTTCAGCTGACATCTACATATTAGTATTACATGAGAGCACAGCTTCTCCCAGTCAGATTTCTCATTTCAACAAGGGATAAATGTCATTAAACCCTCGAGCAATTTTTTCAGAGTGTCTTAGCTGCTCTGAAGTGGAAACTGCACCAATTGCCAAGAAAAAGATGAATATCGCAATTAGACAGCACAAGCTTATGACTCCCACCGGAGCATCTTGTGTAAATTTTGCAGCAATTCAATTTCAGTGACATGTAAACACATCTTGTGTATTATTGTTGTTAAACAGCATTTTGAAAGGCATGGAAAACATTTTTTTGACTTTGATATTTGCGTGAATTAGTGTTTGATGATGATGATTCTTTTGTTCTTTGCTAAAGTTTCCAATGGACAAAGGATGGAGAAGAGTTTGACCCAGGCAGTGACCCAGAGCTGAAGGTTACTGAGCGCCCTGGCTCATCCGCATTCTACACTCTCAGTAATACTATGGACACCCTGAAGCAGTACCAAGGCAAATACGTCTGCTACGCATCCAATGAGCTGGGGACAGCCGTCTCCAACGAGGCCATACTCAACACTGATGGTAAGAACACGCTGATGGCTGATTAATCGTAAAGCAATCTCTGACCAGTTATTGAGACAGACTCATTATATTTTGACGGTTGCTAATTTAAATATTCAAATTCCAGCTTGTTCGGTGAGTGGGTTGCTGATGTTTAATCATTTGGCTTTGGCCTTGAGAGACAAATCACACCATATGAAATAGTACCAAACTAATCAAACGTTCATTGATATGTTTTCAAACAAACGGCATCACATTAGATGATTTACATTTCTTTTGTAGATGTAAGTTTCAGGGTGAGCACTCCTGTAAATGCCTTCAAGGTCCAGATTAGAAGAGAGCTGTGTTGTTGTTGGTTTTATCAGCAATAACAGAGCGATTTACAAAGCTGTGTGCGGAGCCAGGGTATAAACCTTTTCCGTGCCTTGCTTTATAGAGAGCTCGTTTGTTAGCAGATGGAGGCTCCCACCAAGTGCTCCCAGTACCGCCACCCAGAACATAATTACATGCAATAACATGATAATCAGCGTATACTCACACACGCGCACACACGCACACACACATGCACACACCTGCACACACGCGCACACACGGGCCCCTGGGCAAAAGGGAAGAGCACCTCTGTATATCTATCCACCTGTGTGACTGGCTCTCTCCTGGGCGACCTCCTTCCTTCACAGTTTCCCTGACAACGGTTTCCCCAGAAACGCTCTTGAGTTGATGTCATGTGAAGCACTCTTCAGTGGCTCCTGTGGGGTTATCAACAATGAGCAGAGGGGAGGAGGGAGAGCAAACACATATGACTCACAAATCACGTCATTCTACTTGTGCGAGACAAAAGACAACCTGGCGCCTTCTCAGAACACCTCAAACCATTAAAGTTCCTCCAATGGGGGTTTATAAATAATACTCCTAAGTTGACTTGTGATGTGGAATCTTTATATGACACAGTAAATGTGTGTACAGGTGGCTGTGTCCACGTTTGTATCTATGCAGACTAACGGTTGTGTATTTTTCCTCACTAGCTCCCCCATCCCAGCAGAAAGAAAAAAAGGTTAATGTGAAGTCTGAAGAGGGAAACAGTATTGTTCTTAAGTGTAACCCCCCACAGAGCTCTATGGAGCCTATCATTCACTGGATGGACTGGAGTGAGTACATTACCTTCCCATCACTCCTTCCATTACATCCTTCCTGTCTCCTCAATAAATCTACCATGTAGACTATCTCTCCATCCTTTTATTGTTCACTTTTGTGACGTCACAGAAAAGTAGTGGATTATTTATTATTTCTGAAACAATATTACAATATTATTATCCAGAATATCCTTTCATGCATGTATCTATAACTTTTTAAAATGTCTTTAGTACCTTTTATAGGCTGAGCAGAGTCTATTCTTACCCCTATTTTCCAACGTCTCTTCATCATCATTTCTCTCATCCCATTGTATCTCTATGCCTCCCTCTTCTATTTCCTTTGACTATTTTATTCTGCTGTTAAGCTTCACTGTTTCTCTCCTTTGTTTCTCATTTTTCCCATGCCTCTATCTGTCATCATTTTCTTTCCTGTTCTCTTTCTCATTTCCTCTTTCTCTTTCTCCACAGGACTACACCATATCCAGCTAAGTGAGCGGGTGGTGGTGGGGAAGGATGGCAACCTATACTTTGCCCATTTGTTAACTGAGGACAGCAGGGATGACTACACCTGTAATGTCCAGTACCTGACAACACGCACCATTCTGGCAAAGGAACCCATCACTCTGACTGTCAACCCTTGTGAGTTTTGCTCTGGATCAACTAATCTAAACTGATCTGACCTGAATGGAACTGAGTTCCAGAAATGCAACATATAAAAAAATGAAGGTGAAGGCCGATAGGAATCACATTGCATCATATGTAAATGTCATACAAGAGGGTCCAGTTTCTCTTCATGTATTCTTAAATAATATAGACTCCCTTAAATGACGAAAAAATTATTTTCTTGCCTATACCTTTAGTGGTATCTAGACGAGCAGGGTTTTGGGTAGTGAGATTTCGGCTTTTCTCGACCACTTCAGTTAAAAGAAGATGAACAGAATTTCATCTGTGGACCCCCAACTGAACGATACACCGACGTTGCTTTCCCAAGAGCCATGCTGCCACCATGGCTAAATATATGTTTTTTTCTACTTTAGGTAAACTGAACCTTTAATATTAAATTTACACTGGTCTTGATACCCTCATTTTTTTGTTAAGTACATAGAGTGTGAAGGATCGCCATTTATGGTTTAAGAGTTACATTCATTAATAATCAATTCTCTTACTGGTGTTCTTTATCTAAGAGAAAACAGTTATTGTAAAATACTGTATAGGTTTTATATGAAATTGGCACACACAGTATGATAAATGGTCAGCACCACAATTTGTTGAGAACCCGTAGTTAAACCAAAGTCAACTCACCCCTATGTGGTGGCATGTTGTGCTGACCAAAGCAGTACTGTGTCCAGTGGATGATCCCAGAGCCTGGCAGGGGGCCCATCACCTCCTCAGCCCAGTGGTAATGAGATGCAGCTCACACTGAGATGTGGCTGCCAGCATCTGTGGACCAACTAGAGGTCAGAAAGATGAGCACATGTTAACATGAGACCTCTATATGTATGATGATGTGTTGTTAGAAAAGTAAATTCCTCTCCACACAACTCCACACCCTGCATCTGTGTGTGTATGTGTGTGTCCAAAGGCTTCAAAGTCTCCAAAGTGGCTGCTGTGTCAGCAGCGCAGCAATTTGAAAACTACTCATACATATGTATGGCTCTTTGTCTTTGTGTTTCCACCTCTCTTTCTCCAGCCAACTCTGTACTGCGGAACCGGAGGCCCCACATGATGAGACCTTCTGGAAGCCACAGCACTTACCATGCTCTCAGGGGCCAGACTGTGGAGCTTGAGTGCATCGTCCAAGGCCTGTGAGTGTCCGTGTGTAGATGTGTGTGCGTTTCTTACGAAAACTTGAGCCACTTCTCTTTATTAATCTTACCTGCATCTCATCCATCTCTCTCCCCTTCTCCAACCTCCCTACACTCTTTTCATTCCATTATCTGTGTTTTGCTGCCTCATGCTAACTGTGCTTCTTGCTGCCTTCTCATTTCCATTCATTTCTTCTCTTTCCACCTTGCGTATCTCTTTTTCTCTCTGCCTACCTTCTTTATTTCATGTCCATGTTCATCTCACTCACACTTTCTTGCATCTGTCCATGTATATCCTCCTCATTCCTGCTATACCTCTTTCTTCCCTCTCTCCTCTTCTTCAGTCCTACTCCCAAAGTGTCATGGCTGAGGAAGGATGGCGAGATGTCTGAATCCCGGACCACTAAAGATCTGTTTGACCGACGCCTGCGCTTCAGCAATATCTCTGAGAGCGACGGGGGCGAATACCAGTGTATCGCTGAGAACTCTCAAGGGAAGGCCTCACACACTTACACTGTGACTGTGGACGGTACGTCACACACACTCATGCACCTATATATGCTATATTGCATGTGGAATATGGATTATTTGAGCATCTACTGTGATTTTACAATAATCCGGCTTCACGGTTGATCACATTACTAATAACTCAATGTTTCCATTAAGTGTAGCCAAATACAATATACAACACAATTAGCAACTGATGCAAACTCATTACCTGTAGCCAGTTACTAAGGTAAGTGAATTCTTGACCTTTATTCTTAGATAAAGGTTTAAAAAGTACTTGATCAATTTAGGATTGCAATTTCAAAGAGTTAGGGCACTTGCAAGAGTCAGTTAAAAACATTAGCCAGAAGGAATGCTGCAGACTCAAGAGGCAGAGATATGCTGACTTTTAGTCCCTAGTTTGGGTCAAATCCCTCCACTTCCCATAATGCAACCCAAAAGCATCTTTAGTTAGCTGCTAACATTCACTTTAATGGAAAGCTTCTACCCTTATTGGCCCTTACATGGCTTTCTGTTAACGAAATGTTCTCTAAGTCCAAAATTAGATAACTGGGCAATGTCAGTAACTTTTAAAGAAGACATTACACAACTGTCAAAAGCTGAGTACTACTTCCTGTGAGTAAATAGACCTTTACTTGTAAAATTGATAGAGTGCTTATTTAGGTATAACAGAACAGTAATGCGATCGGTTGTTTCAGTTTTGAGACTTTGACATCTTCATCCCATCAACCCACTACTCACTGTCTCACTGAGTACTGTCTCGTGTAAAGGTTTGGTACTGTATAACGTAAGAATGAAATGTTTTGCTTGTACTGCATGTAATTAATATATTCTGTCCCTTGTAGCGGCTCCCTACTGGACCAAGGAGCCGGTCAGTCAGTTATATGCCCCAGGTGAGACTGTCAGGCTAGACTGCCAGGCAGACGGCATTCCCTCTCCTACTATCAGCTGGACCATCAACGGGACCCCCCTCTTAGGTCAGCGTACAGACCCACCTGCAAATACATACTTCAACACAAAACCTCAAACACTGTGTGTGTGTTGACTGTGTGTGTGTGGTTTTTTTTTTACAGCAACCGACAAGGACTCCAGACGTACTCTGACACCAAGCAGATCTCTAATCCTAAAGGATGTCAACTTTGGAGACACCGCCATCTACCAGTGCCGGGCGTCCAACAAGCATGGAACAATCCTCACCAACACCAACGTCTATGTCATTGGTGAATGTTTGTTTTGTATATGACACTTATTTAACAGAGTTTTGTGCATGTGCGTCAGTGTGTGTCTCATTCCTCCTTGTGTGTGTTGTTTCAGAGCTGCCTCCCCAGATCCTGACTGAGGATGGGAATACATACACATTTGCAGAAGGCCACAAGGCTTTACTGGAGTGTGAGACCTTTGGCTCTCCTAAACCTAAAGTCATATGGTGAGACCACCTTATTCTGTTACATTGTGTTCTATTGCATTGCTTTGTATTGTATTGTGTTTTCTAGTGAGTCTAGCAGAATTTTCACATCAACAAATTTCACAGAGGTGAAATTACTGAGTAGGTGGCTATTCATACGCATAAATTAACAGCCAAAAGCTGTTACATCTGGGCTGTGACTATGAATTTTGTCAGTGTGGCAGGTATCCAACTGGGCTTTTGTTGTTTTTGGTGAAATAGGCAAAGTGGCAACTGATGGCAACTAGTGAATTCATCAGACCCTGCAGTAGCTGAAAAGATTGATGTCTTACTTATTTTTGTGTGTGTGTGTCTTGTCCAGGGAGAGCAGCAGCACCTCCTCCCTTCTGGCGGATCCCAGAATTAACCTGCTCACCAGCGGGGGGCTTGAGATCTCTAATGTCACCCACGACGACGAGGGCTTCTACACCTGTATTGTGCAGAACACCAACTTGTCTATCAGTGCAGAGCTGGAAGTGCTCAGTGAGTGAGACACACACACACACACACAAACACATTATGTATCTTAGCTGATATTATTTGCACTTCATGCAGCTTGTCTCAGTATTGTATGTTTCCTTGCTTTCTCCTCCAGACAGGACAGTGATCCTGTCACCTCCACAGGCTCTGAAGGTGCAGCCTGGAAACCCAGCTATCTTCACTTGTCTGGCCCTTGTTGACCCCAAACTCGGCTCCCCACTCATTCAGTGGAGAAAGAACGATCAGAAGCTCTTTGAGTCCCACAGTGACGAAAAGTAAGACTACATTTTATAAATCAGAGAACTGACAATAATGAGGATAATGTTAGCAATGAATGACAGGAAGACTCTTTTATTTTTTTTGTAGTTTAAACCTGAATTTCCAAGCCTAACCATAAACTGTGTTTACACCCTTTAAACATGACATCTGTCATGTTTATTTTTCCTTGTAACAATTTTTATGTGTCCTTCCTGTTACATGAACAAACAACCAAATAAATAAGTTACGATGGTGACAAAAATAGGATGATAGGAAGATGACATGGTGAGGTAGAGGCAAACATTATAATGATAATGAATAAAGGGAGTTGATCATAATTCAAAAGACGAGGAAGACGAGGATAACAATGATGACCATATTTCCTCAGATACACATTTGAAGGACCAGACCTGATCATAGCTAATGTGCAACCAGATGATGAGGGCGTGTACACCTGTCAGGTCATCACTAAGCTGGATATGGCTGAAGCCAGCAGCACCCTCACTTTATGTGGTAAGATTACTGATCATACTTATATGATCACAAACCAGCAAGTGTCTGATATTGAATATACAACATGCCTACACAATATGTGCAAAATTGTATTTTTTAAATATTTTTCTCAAATTAGAGAGACCTATTTGTTTAAATGTGTAGTGTGGAGACATGCAGGGTGCAGGTGGTTGTAATAATAATATTATTGCTGCCCCCCTCAGATCGTCCAGACCCTCCTATCCTCCTCCAGTTCACTGATCCTGATGGTCGTGCAGTCACCCTCAGCTGGACTCCTGGAGACAACCACAACAGCCCTGTGCTAGGTTTAGTACAGACAAACTCATTCTTTCAAACATACACATCTGTCGCGTTCTTTCTCCGTTCTTTCTTTCTTCTATTTAATGCTAAAACTGCTTTTATGCTTTTAGTGATTCGATTATTGTGTTTTAAGAAAATTTCTAATTTCTCCTGCTGTGATCTTTTTCATATTTTCACTAGTGTCACTAAGTAAGGATATGCTCTGGCACAGACGCACACACACACACACACACACATAAAGACAAACATAAAACTTTTCATCTTGTCTAGCTCCACTACTCAGAGCTACAAACCCATATAATTTATCTCCCTCTGGCAAAATGAAAGGCTGCTCTGTTTTCATTACTTGGACAGGATTCTTATTTGATCTGCAGCATCAGACTTTTATAAAGCTCAAAGTGCGTCAGTACGACGTTATCGCCACTGAGCGTTTGTTCGTGTTGCTATTGCTTCCGAATAGTTTACTGGCTATATTTCTCCATCCATCCTTGACTCGTTCTTTCTCTCTCTGCAGAGTATGTGGTTGAGTTTGAGGACCAAGGTTTAAAGGAGAAGGGCTGGGAAGGGCTAAAGAGAGTAAGAGGAAACAAGGAGCGGGCTGTCCTCACTCTGTGGCCCTACATGTCCTACCGCTTCAGGGTCATTGCCATCAATGATGTGGGCAAGAGCAACCCCAGCGAGCCATCTCAAATCCACAGCACACTCGCTGAGGGTCAGAGCCAGTGTTTTGTAACCACAAGTTTTCATTCTCAAATGAACCCCAAACGACACTACACTGAACTTTTCCTTTTCAATCACAGCTCCAGACAATAACCCTGAAGATGTTAGGAGTGAGTCCATAGACCCAGACACTCTGGTCATCGCCTGGGAGGTACATCTGTTACCTGAACCAATAATTGTCTAAAGCAACATCAAACTCATTTTTAAAAAGGGTTTGCGCCTTTTTGACTTTTGACTTCTCGTCACTACAGGAAATGGACAAACGTAACTTCAATGGACCTGACTTCAAGTACCGGGTGCTGTGGAGGCGAGTGGTGGGCAGCGGGCCCAGCTGGCACACCAACTACACAACTGCACCACCTTTCACGGTCCATGACATTGGCAACTTTTCTGCCTTTGAGATCAAAGTTCAGGCTGTCAATGAGGAAGGGGAGGGACCTGAGCCAGACCCTGTCATTGGCTACTCGGGAGAAGATGGTAAAAAAAAAAAGCAATACCCTTTTCTTTTACTGGAATTATTACCATTTGGTATTCTTTCTCACAAATCACCCTGCTGTCTGTCAATGTCTCTCAGTTCCACTGGACGCGCCAATGAATGTGGGGGTTACACTAATAAACAGCACTACCATCAGAGTGATCTGGGAAGCAGTAGACAGAAAGATGGTCAGAGGACACCTGCTGGGATACAAGGTACTGATCCTGTATCTCCTCTGTTGTTTGGCCTGACATATTCAGCCTCTGTCCTCATGAATAATACACAGCAGAGGCATCCAGATCTTAGCTTGGCAAGGGCTTCAGAGTTCTCTTTTGTTTCAAGGCTGTGAAGAATACAGTCTTTTTTTATTTTAGATTATGTCTCCTTCAAAATGTACCACACCCTAGTCGTAGGGCTTCTCTTTCTCTATTTTGGGTCTTTGTTGCATGTTCCATTCAAGACCAAAGAAATGCTTTATCTTTTTTAAACTGCTGAAAACCCAATTTTAATGTTTAACATTTCAAATGTGACCCAGAAACTAACCCATGATTTCCTCTTTCATCATTTCTCTGACTGATTTTGTGGCTCCAGATCTATTTGAACAGAACCGGCTCGAGGGGCCACCACCGTCGCCGTAGGGCCAGGGAGCCGGAGAGCACTATGGTGGTGGAGACTGGGGCCAACGAGGAGAAGAAGGTTATCAGTGATCTCAGGCCATACTCCCACTATGACCTGGCCGTCACTGTATTCAACAGCAAAGGAGAGGGACCCCCATCTGAGACGCTGCCCTTCAAGACTAATGAGGGAGGTGAGAATGAGAAAACGCCGAAGAAATATCAAGGGTGGAAGAGGGAAGGGCGACAAGGCTGAAATGGTGGGAAGGTGACTGATAAAGTGGGTGAAGTGGGAAGAGACAAAGATGGAGCAAGATGGGTGGATAGAGGGTTACCACAGAGGGAATAACTGATATCTTGAGAATGATTGGGTCGGGGGCAGTGAAGAGAAAGGAGGGTGACAATGACGCACGGATAGATATATTTATGTGTTGGGGGAATTTAGGTGACATCAAAAAAGGATAATAATGCCTTTTAAGATGAGTGCATCTTTGTGTTGCTGCTAGTGCCTGGTCCTCCCTCGTCCCTGATACTGGACAGCCCATCAGAGTCAGAAATGACCCTCCACTGGACACCTCCTGCCCAGCCCAATGGAGTCCTCATTGGATATCTACTGCAGTACCAACAGGGTGAGCCTTGTTTACACCTTTATCCCACAAAATAACACATAGCTTTGTCAGTTTAATAAGTGCTTCTGTCCCGCATCAAAAAAACATCAGTAAAAACATCAGTAGAGTGAGGGACACCACACAATGCATTTCGAGCTAAATCAATAACACTAGAAAAATGTCAAAAGCATAGCCTCCTAATGATGCTCATCAGTCAGTCACATGTCACCCATAACGATGTGTTGAAGATCAAGTTGTGATTGAACGTTTACTTTGCTGTGCCGTGGTCAGTTGTGGAGAGCGATGACAGCCCCATGCAGGTAGAGACAATAGACGACCCCACAGTCACCCACCTCACCTTGAAGGGCCTGGACCGCCACAGCCACTACCGCTTCTACCTGAGGGGGCGCACTGCTGCGGGGGACGGACAGCCCATCATGAGGGAGGGTGCCACCACGCTGGACGGAGGTGCTTAAAGACGAATTTACTGCATTCTTCACCATCACAGATCTTACACATAGAGGACCAGGGTGTACTAGATCAATATCAAATAAAATAAAATAAAATAATAAAAAATATAAAATTTGATTCTTCTGTCTGGATGTCTTGCAGCGCCTCCTGTCAACATCAGCCTGTCTGTGGGGGGAAACTCAGTTAACCTCAGCTGGGTGGCCAAGAAGAGACACAGGAATGTTAACTTCCAGATCCATTACCTCAACAAAAATGGTATAATATCTATACTAATAAGTGCCAAAGAAAACTTTTAAAACTTTTTTAAAGCAATTAGTCCATGGGAATAGTTTTACAATCATAAACACGGAAAAGGGAACCAAGGTTCATTTCATGTCTCTGCAGATGGCAGTAAATGGAAGAAGACGGAGATGGTGAACTCCTCTCAGTCTTTCTACGAGCTCCAGGGCCTGACTCCTGGCTGTCATTATCGTCTACGCTTAACCTACAGCAACACCACCTTCTTGGAGACTGACTTCGACACAGAAGGAACAGGTACTGTGAGCGTTCTGCCTTCATTCACCCTCTTTCCTTTCATCTTCTCTGCTCTCTCCTCTGGGCTTCCCTCATCTAAATATAAAGCCTGATTCTACAGAGAGTGTGTCTTGCAGTTCTCTCCACTGCCTGTGAAGTGCTTTCAAAGACTTGTTTGAAAAGAGAGCTTGGTTAGCCAAATGAAATGATCCATTACTCGTGTTTGTTTGTGCTGTATTCTTTGATTCCCAAGTGAAATGCCACCCTGTCAGAATGCATAATGCTCTGCCTCTTTTGTTCCCTCTTTTATCTTGTTTATCCTATCTTTTCATCCTTTCCACTCATTTTGTGCTTTCATCCTTTTTTCCCCATTACAAAAAATGTACTCTCTTCTTTCCACCTCCCTCTTCTTTTGCCTCTGAAGGAGTGACGGAGGTGCAACCAAGCTTTGCGACTCAGGGCTGGTTCATCGGTCTTGTAAGCGCCATCGTGCTGCTGCTGCTGATATTGCTCATCCTCTGCTTCATCAAGAGAAGTAAAGGAGGGAAGTATTCAGGCAAGTGCAGCCCCAGCATGACAAGTGTTAAAAGCATTCATCAGTAGAGATGTTGAAGTGTTAGAAAGAATATGTTTGGTGTTGGTGAATACAAAATGGTCGAAGCCTTGAGTTACTTTTGTTTTGAAGAATGTGCTATGTTCAAGCCTGTGTGGAAGAGCAATACAAAGTTAGACAACTGCTGTGTCACACTCTACACAAGCTTTGTGGGTAACACTGAACAGTCTGGAGCCATGAAGCTGTCTGATGATGAAAAAGACACTGTGGTCAAAAAAGAAGCCAAGCGTCTACAGGAATGCAGTGCAGTAAACAAGATTCTTCTTGCTGGAAAGAAGTAAAATAAGATTGTTCTTCCTGTGTGATCCTTATAGTGGCTCCAAATAATTGGCCGGTTTTCGCTTGGCCGACCCTCTCCCTTGCAGCCTTCACATCAAACTCGTAGCGAAACATACCTCTAAGGCTGCCCTTCCTTTCTGTGATAGTAAGGAAGAAGCTGTGGCCTGAAAAGGACTATGAAATAATAATCACAAACCACAAGACTGACTGCGACCTGAATGCCACTGTCTGACCGGTCAGAGAAAAGCACCAGCCTTTCATCCCTATCCACATGAGGGAGAAACAAGTGGCTGGTTCTTTTTAAAGTAGACATAATTGTCTGTGCTAAAAGTAAGGACTGATTGAATAATAAATACAACCATTCTGAACCATTCATTATTTTAATGTTTTGGATTTGGGCAGTTATATTCCGAGTGGTAGTTATTAAGCTGAAAGCTGGATGAGCAATTAATTCCAACATCAAACCATAAAACCCTTGGTCTCATCCTGCTGTGTGACAGGATGTCATTATCGATGTCTGAGACAGTGGCTCAGAGAGAAACATGGTTGAGATCTTACTGATAATGGAATCCAATAATCTTGTTTCAGTGAAAGATAAAGAAGAGGGTCCGATGGACTCGGAAGCACGGCCTATGAAGGATGACACTTTTGGAGAGTACAGGTTTGTCATCTGAACGCACGTCACCTCATTGAGTGTGAAATTATGTTTCTACAGATCATTTCGATTCTAACTCCTAACACAGCCCTGATTTCCTTCGCACTGTTTGGTTGTCCTAACCCTTTGTGTTCCCTTCATTGTCCCTTTTCTCCCTAATGCCTGCCCCTGCTTTGCAGATCTCTAGAAAGGTATGCTCTGATGTGATTTGCTATCCCAAACCCACTTATTTATTATCCCCCGGCATTGCCTTACTTACCTACTGACATCCCTGCAACATTTAGTTTAATAATAGTGAAATGTATTATGTAGGGCTGCAACTAACGATTATTTGTCATCAGTTTAGCTAACGATTATTTTCTCTGTTAGTCAAATTAATTATTTGGTCTAGAAAATATTAGAAAACAATGAAAATGCCCATCACAATATCGAAGAGCCAAAGGTGAATTTATCAAAGGTCTTATTTTGTCCAAACAACTAAATTTAGTATAATTTAAGACCAGAAAAAAACAGCAAGTTATCGCATTTTTGCTTGAAAAGTGACTTAAAAGATAATTGATGAATCAACTAAGTATGAATATGAATCAGTATTATGTATTTCCAGCTTGCATGTTGGCATATAGTTGATATAGTTTTTACGTGCCTTATGATAACAGTTCTTTCTTTTGACCATTTCTGTGCTCTCACTTGCTGTAGTGACCTCGAGGAGAAGCGCACAGCCAGCCAGCCGTCCCTGTGCGAGGAGAGCAAGCTGTGCAGCGAGGACAACTTGGACTTCAACGGCAGCAGTGCCATAACCATGGAACTCAACATGGATGAGTCCCTGGCCAGCCAGTTTAGTCGGCCCAGTGAGGGTCCGGAGGCGCTCCATGACCTGCCAGACAACTCCCCGCTCAACCCCACCACCGTCTCGCCAGCCACCAATGGCATGCCCAACTCAGTCACCATCCTCGATTAACCGCCACACATCCCCCGGGGGACCATCAGACCAAAACATGCCAACACATATGTGCCCATACGCTCCTGTTCCCTGCTGACTTGCTGATATGTAGTTTAACGACTAATATACAATCAATATGTTGACTATTCAGATGCACCTGGCAGTCATCTGATCGACTTGACTATTTTGACCAAAGGAGTGTCCAAAGTAGTGGACAATGTGATACAAGTTTGACTGACCTGAAGATGTCCTTTGACCCCCCCCCCCTCCAGCTCCTTTATCTGTGTAGTTTACAACATATCTTAATGACTAGCATTCATTCCTCTCCCTTTCTTCTCTCTTTTTTTTTCTCCACAGACAACTCTATAGAAAGATAAAGACAGAATGTTGTACAGGTAGAAATATCAGAGGGATTGTAAGTTTGGTCCTATAGAAATGCAGAGTAGTGCATTCGAAGAGGAGGATGATGGTAGAGCCTAGTGTGGGGAAACAGCACATGCTGCTGTAACAAGTCTTCAATCGTAGATATTTATCATGCCTGATATTATTTCGCACATGATTTTGAACGTCTAACGCTGTTTGATGTCTCAGATTGTACTTGCCAGTGACATTGTTCTTTACGTTTGAATACAAAACATCCCCTTTCCTTATCCGTCATTTTTATTTATATCATCACCTTTTCATATTATTTTCTACACTATTTATATAAAACTCATGCCTTCTCTTTATTGACATATTTCATAGATCAAGACGTTTTCATTGAAACTAAGTGAAGCCAAGTTTCTTACTATAAATAACATTGGATGCATAATGGGAACTTGCTGTGAAAATGCTGAGTAGCATCTGGTGTATATAGCTGCATCTACATCTATCTATTTAGCCATAATACAGTATTATAGATATGTACATGCTCCTTATAAGTTCCTGTGCCTGCTGGGTCTGCATAGAGCACCAGATTGATGTCATTACTCTCGCCTTCCCACCAGAAGTGTAATGTCATTATTGGTAATGATATTGTAATTTTTTTGTGTTGAGACCTATGTGTAGCTGTCTGTATCTGTCTTTGTCTCTTTCTACACTGTATTAAAAACATTGTTGTCTCTAACTAACAATCTTTTCATACCTGTCCATCTCATACTACTCAAACTGTTTGAGGAGCAGTATTTATGTATATTTACAGATCAGAGAGTGGAGTCTTGTGGGCAAACACTCACCTTTTATTTTCAGACCCTCATCAATGCAAGTTGATATTGCAGACAGGCTTAATGATTGCCACTTGATGTATAATAAAGGCAAGCAGTTGGTGTTTACATCAAACGCAGAGAATGTATTCTTTTCAGAGCTGGGAAGACATTGTATTTACATGCTACTGATTTAAAAAAAATCTAAGGTACTGGAGAGATGACAGTGGTTATGAGACCTGAAAGGACAGCTTTTCCCCCCACAGAATGTAAATACAACCCTTACAGATTGTTTTGATGAACCCAACCATGTTTGATATGAAAATGTGAAAATGTGCAGGTTTGAAACCACTTAATTTAATTTTAAAATGTTGCAAGTTGTCATTTATCTTCTTTGTACTATTGCTATGAATTCAGACTTTCTGTTTTTGACTAATGATTGCAGTGAGAATTTGGCTGTTTTAGCAGAAATAGTTCATAGTTGAGGGGAGAAAAAAAAATAAAAACGGGGGGAAGAAAATCCACATTGTTCTGTAGATGTTTGAAAGCATTTCAAAATTTGAAAATCTAAAAATTGTACATTAGTGTCATTTAGTGATAGCAGTAGTTGCATTACAGTGAAAGCTAAGATTGCGTTCATGCCCATAATCATCCAGAAATGCATTGCAGCGCAGTGAATATCTGTGGAGTTTTCGTCTGATGCTGTTATGAAAGAAAAGGAAACGATGAGCCAGTTTGTGCACGGGGACTACCTATATGCAACATTGCTGCCTCAGTTCTCCCTATTCAAACAAAAGCTTGACACTGGCCAAACATCACTTGACAGTCCCTGATGTAAAGCATATGGCATTGTCTAAAAAGGCTAGTGGCACTGAAGGAGGTGTGCTCCCTGTTGTTGGTTGTTCAGACACACTCAGGACAAATAAAGCTTTTAAAAAAACTCTATTTTCATACAGGAGCAGTGAATGACACAAAATATGCCAATATTCTAACTTGACTATCTGCTGCTAAACATCTGTGTTTGTCAGTGTTCGGGGGCAAATGTTAGCTTTGAATGAGGAATGAGTGTACACACACAGATACTCACTCGACTGCCACTCACTCTTTGCTTTTCATGTGTCGAGGGGAAACCTGAGGACACATGGCCTTCGCTTTTCCACTGTTGTTTCCCCCCTTTTTTGTAGTTAAAAGATAAAAACGTATTAAAAAGTGAATTGGTTTGTTCAGAGAAGCTTCTTCAGATCTCAGATAAGCAGACAGATTTTAAAAAACAATGCCAGAGTGGGAGAGGAGAGGAAGGAGGGGTAGGGATTGTGTCACTGCCGGGATCTAAGTGTGCCTCTCTGTGGTGTGCACAGTTAGAACAATGGGACTGATGGTACCTGTATGTTTCACGGGTGAATGACAGGACTTGTACCACATGTGGGGCCAATATAACTGTAACTGCATTATGAATCTACCACTGTAACTGGATATATGACTGAAAAATAAAGTACGTGGAACAATCTGTATCAAAAAAGGGTCCTTTTTTTGTCATCTGTATCAGCCAATGCAATCAATACATGTATGTCAATTAAACATAAGCGGCAAGTATTGATTACTCAGAATTCAATTCATATTGAGTGGATTTTATTAGCAGATTGTCACAGAAGGACAAGCCTGGGGAAGGTGATCAGCGCGAGCTGGTGTTGAATTGATGGAAGTAGTCCTTGGTGGGTCTGTTGGTGTACAGCTTCTTGTTCAGGTGCTCCTGACTGGGGCAGACAGAGACACACAAAAACACAGTGAGACTGAATTCTACATTAGAGTACTTCATCACCTACGCCCAAAATACAATTTGCTGACAACTGCCTGAAAAGTCAGTGTGTGTGCTCACTATGCCTGCTGCTCTCTGGCCAGCTGCATGTTGTAATGATCTGTCTGAAGCCTCTTCTCTCTCCTCAGCTCTGTTGCGCTCCTCTCCTCTTCCTCCGCTTTTTTCGACAGCTTCAGGAGCTTGAGTTCCCAAGCTGCATCCCGAATCTTCTCAGCATCACGTTGTCTCTAAAGAAATGGCAAGAAATAAAGGTCTAAATGTTAAACCTGAGTGGAACTGTATTCTCTCGACCTGTTCTTTCCCGACCTTGGGAGAAAATTGCAAGATAAACATGAGAAGTGCCAAGGTGGTTTAGATGGTTAATAGAAAAACATATTTCAGCTACTAGGTAATTTGTTTTTAGGCTTTCTTCTTCAGAGGTTTACAAGTAGACATAGACATGGATGAATAATTAAAGGGAAAGCCTAAATAGATTAGTGGAGAAACATAATGAATTCAGAGGTACACTGAATGCATGTTAAACTCAGATTTGAAGGTAGAACTGAAGAGGTGGTTGGAGCAGAGTGAGACGTGACTTACCTATAGTGCCCTTCGTTTATGGGAGTTGTATTGTGTTTTAGAGTGACTCCATTACCTGTCTCTCAAGACATTGCTCCTCCCTCTCCTTGTGAATGGCGCTCAGCTGCTCAGGGCTCATCCCCTTCCACTTGTCTATCTGAACCCTGGGTGGCCTCCTTCCTCTCAGCTCTCTCTCCGTTGCCTCTGCACACTCTGTCATCATGTCGGATGTCTGGGTGTGCCGTATCTCTGCCAGATTCTCCCTTTCCTCTCTCTTGCGCTGCTCCTTCTGTTTCTCTGCCCACTCTGTAGCCTGTGGGGAACAGGACATGGTGATGTCTTACCACTGATCCAGGAACAGTTGATTGATCATTCCCTTGATAATTAGCTTCACAAAACACAACCTCTTATATGTGGTTACTTCTAGCATTGAGCCAAGAGTCAGACATATGGCAAATGCCCTCCTGAGAGATCCACTCAGTCAGTTGTATTTGCTTGTGCATGGTGCATGTGAGTGGTTATTAGAGAAACCACATAATTGTCATGAAAAATACCATGACCTGAAGAATTTATAATGATGCCTCCCTATGGAGGATTCAGCCGAGTGCATTCAGGCAAATGAGGGGGGAGCTAAATGAGGGCTTTTAAAAACAGACAGGGCCCACACATACATCAAAGCAGTTTAACCATCCATGTTGCTTGGTATCAACTAAAATGATGGCCGCCGTCCTGCAGCAAGTGTGTGCATGCATCACTTAACATTTTCAATTAGCAATTTTAATTTCAGAATCCCACCTGAGAACAGCATGTCAGAGCTCAAAGCCCCACTGAATTTTGCTTTGAGCATCCACATCAGCGGGTGGTGTGTGTGTGCATCTGTGTGTCCATCTGCGTGTGCACATGCATGTACTGTACCAAAGCTTGATTGTAGTTGTCGAGTGCGATGCGGACAGCTTTCTTACAGTCCTCCTCTAGTGCATGTAGCTGAACCCCCTTGAGGTCCTGATGCACCAGGTCTTTGTTCACGAGCATCTCTGTGACAGACACGAGTTGCAAATCACCCACTGTGCGTTTTTTTCACACCTGCATTAGCCATTATCCATTGTGCAATGCTTTTCACCGTCACACTCACACATACACAACGGCTCTCTAGGATGAGCATCCATCAATGCCACCTGGCAGTAAGGGCTGCGCGTAGGAGTGTGTGATTGTTTGTGCAGGAAAGCATGAAGCATGTGTGTGATTTACAGAGGCTATAGCATACAGCATGTTGGCTCATCAGTGATTACAGTGGGTGTGTTGCTGTGTGTGTGCTTGCGTTTGTCTCTTTTCACCTCTGTGCTTCTCTCCCATGTGCCTTCTCTCATTATCTTCCTTCTGTGCTCGCAGATCTCTTTCTCTCTTGTTCATTTGTTCTCTCCTCTTTTGCTCCTCTCCGATACCATCTCCCTGTACATGAAACGAGGACATGTGATCATCAATTTATTTTACCATTCGCTGGATTTTGTTCTACCGGTCCTTGAGGCACACTAAGCACATGCCTACCTGAAAGATTTGCATACTGGCAGGCCCCAGTTCACCCTCTGGAATGGTGATCCTGAATGCCCCCTTCAGGCCACACTTGAGATCAGCATCACGAGAGTCCTCTACACGCTGATGAGTGGCCCAATACTGGGTCAGATCAGTGTGCAAAGCTGCTTGCGTCGCTCTTTCGTCAATGTCTTGCTGCAGCAGTGCTTCATCGTGATACTTTCTCAGCTTATCTGCAATGTAATGAAAATAAGTACACCTGTGATCAATGCTCATTAGTGGTGAAAGGTGATTTCATGATTGGAGAGAGCCTAAGACGATATTCTTATAGGGGGACTCCGGGTTATGGCGCTGCCTGAATAATGGTTGTGATTCAGCTGATTTAATTCTGCCCCCCTCATCCCCCATAACTTACCAAAAGCTTTGTCCCGTTGCATCTCCATGTTTTGCTTATGTTTTTTCTCCTGGACCTGTTGGTTGAGAGCATCAAGGTCGAGGCCCATCACACGAAGCCGGGTGTTGAAGATGCGGGCCTTGCGTGTCGTCTCTGCGGACCTTCGCCTCTCCACAGCCGCGTCTATGGTCTGGTCTACAAGCAAATCCACTTTATACATTTCCTCAGTTTCTAATGGGCCTGGGGGGGACACACCATTACAACACTGATTATTATGGCGGATATCCTTGCTGGAAAGAAATTGTGTTAAATAAACTATCATACCCTGGTGCATTCATTTCAAGATAGATTTCATCCTATAATGATCTGACAACATCACGCCAACACTTGAGAGGCTTCACTGATTGTATGGAGTGGATGCAAAGTATTCAATTCAGTTGTATTTTCTTTTAAGACAGGCAGTGAATATAGATCTAAAGAAACACTTACCCCTCACGTGACAGATCTGGCCAAATTATTTCAGTCAATTTGGGGAGTTTAGACCCTTGTAGCGCCTCAGAGAATGAAGCTGTTCCCTGCTCGAATCCTGTTGTGTTTGGATGCCACTGGTAACCATGGTAACATCTCAATTTGCCTCGGCGCGCTTTGTGCTTTATTTGATATAAATCACAACAGTGAGTGGTGCACCTGTACAAAAACATGAATTAACATAATGTACTGTGTAGCGTACATACTTTAGGGGCACAATCCTGGGGTCGTAAGCACGTAACGCCAAACTACTCCATTTGATCTCGCGATAAACTGTGAGATTTCGTGTCTCGCGCGCTCGAAGGTCTTCCTGTTGGATTGTAAAATGGCGCATTGTTGTCACAACTGCATCGCGTCTATCTGATTAAGATTATGAAGCTGTTTACATTATAAAACTAAATATGCACTTCATAATGTGATTTATGCACAGACCGGCAATAGATTGAACAAAGAGGTTCATTCGTTTGCATGCATGCTTCGTCTTTGAGATTGCTTGTCCGGTAAACATTGGTTGCTAGCATTAGCTAGCTAACATTTTTAAGCTAATATTCACTGCAGTTTTTTCAGAACAGCGGCACAAACATAACGAAGATGGGTTATTTAAAACTGATAGAGATCGAAAACTTCAAGTCGTATAAAGGAAGACAGATCATTGGACCTTTTCATAAGTTTACTGCAATCATCGGACCCAATGGATCTGGTATGTTATGATTGCAAATATTAACTCGCGGCTAATGCTAATCGCTTTCTAGCATTGGCTAACGGTAAACAGTGCAGTAATGCCCCGCTGTCTTTAGATATCACAACTTGAAGTTTATGCATATAACGTATGTCTGCGTAGCGTCTGACTTGCTGGACATCGGTTTAACTATCTATCGTACTAACTATCCCGCTATCTAACGTTACCATTCTGCACTCGGTTGTTTATTTAAGTATTGTCTGTGTTATGATGTTTGACTAGCAACTTGTAAAATGTTGTATGTGTGCATATCTATTAATTTGTTGTGTACATCACACTTTATGTTTGTGTAAATGTGTTTAATATGATCACATTTTCCCTTGCAAAGTTATAGTTTATCATGCCTGTGAACATAAATAAATTGTGTTTAAAGTGCTTTACATAAGAGAAGGATAAACGACCCTCAATATTGCCATCTAATGCAACGTTAAACCTAACTACAGCCTTTCAAATGACCAGATTTTAATCAACACTTCTTTGATAAAGAGTAAACTAAACCTGCACAATTTAAAGGTCATGAAGATGAACTTGCTTTGTACAGTTTACCTAATAAAGTGGTAACTCTAATATTTATATATTGTTGTTTCATATTAGATTTGTATAGGTTACTGAACATCTAAATGCCATTGTTGTAGGAAAGTCCAACCTTATGGATGCCATCAGCTTCGTGTTGGCAGAGAAGACCAGTAACCTCAGAGTGAAGACTCTGAAGGATCTCATCCATGGAGCTCCGGTAGGGAAGCCAGCTGCCAACAGAGCGTTTGTCAGTATGGTGTACCAGGAAGATAACGGAGAGGAACGCTCCTTCACAAGGGTCATCATTGGTATGAAGCGCCATTGACAGAGATAGAATAGAATAGAATAGAATGCTTTTATTGTCATTATACACAAGTACAACGAGATTAAGCCATCACCGAACAGTGCAGAACAGAATAAAAATGCGTGTGAAACTGACAACATCTGTCTAATAATGTTCTTGTACCAGAAACTAGAAGGCATGTGTATTCTGTGTGCTTTGCAGTTGACTTAAGTTGAAGGAATTGGATTGAAAGCAAACGTTATTTTTGTCATTATATTATCAAAGCTAGTCAGGCAACACATTATATTATACCAGTATGTGTTTATTATATGACTGTTGTCTTCCTTGGACAAGTTTAATGTAACGCCCATGCAGCCATCTTGTATGTGCGTTATTATAAGCTAATCTTTTACGTTTTATCTCCTTTTAATGTGCATGTGACCTGTGTATCAGGTTCTTCCTCTGAGTACCGTATAAACAACAAAGTGGTGAGCCTGCCTGAATACAGTGAAGAGCTGGAAAAACTTGGTATTCTGATCAAGGCTAGGAACTTCTTGGTCTTCCAGGTGAGACTGAAATCCTATAAACCTTTTCAAAGATACATTTATTCATTGCGTTTCATCCATAATGCTTCTGTACTAAGCCACAGGTTTGCTATCAGACAATTGTGACATCAGTACAGTTCAGAATATTGCACAAATGTAATAAATTATAAATTTTTGATTGAAAATATTGAATTTAATGATGATGATGATAAATGCAAATGATAAATGTAATTCTTATGACAAACAGCCCTGATATTGGTACCAGTACTCTTTGTGGTGTGGCTAAGGTTGCCATGCATGTGCCTTCGTTGGGTATCATAGCTTTGAATGTGACCCTTAGAGCCTTATAAATCTTTTGGTGTTAAATTAATATCTGGTAACATGGTGTTTGCAGTTTCTCTTGTTAACCCCAGTTTTCTTCCCTGCTTATTTCCCACCAGGGAGCCGTGGAGTCTATTGCCATGAAGAACCCCAAGGAGCGTACAGCTCTGTTTGAGGAAATCTCACGTTCTGGAGAGCTGGCTCAGGAGTACGACCGCAGGAAGAAGGAGATGGTGAAGGCAGAGGAGGACACGCAGTTCAATTACCATCGTAAGAAAAACATTGCTGCTGAGCGCAAAGAAGCCAAGCAAGAGAAAGAGGAGGTATGTGTTTTGTTTTCAGTTTAAATACAATATCTCTGGGATTACATCCATGTATTTGTGTCCTGCTTGGATTGGAAATTAAATTATAATTATATATATGTATATATATATATATATTTATAGATATATAATTATAAATATGTATATTAATGATATATGATTTTATTGATGAAAGTTTATTGTCCAGTGAGAGGATTTTGACCTGCAGTAAGGGTTATTTAAAATATTCTGCTGCTTAGTTTAGTAATTGGATTACTGTTGACTTGCTGCATATGTTTTGTTATTTGTCCTATCATATTTGTCTGTAACCCACTGTTATTGCTGCCAATTTTGTCACTTTTGAAAAAGAGATTTTGACGCCTTCCTGGTTAAATAAAGGCCATCATTATACAAAATGCACAAAATCGACTTCATCGCGCTTTCTCTCTCTCTCTCCTTCCATCATTCCACCAGGCTGAGCGTTACCAGCGTCTGAAAGACGAAGTGGCCAGGGCTAGTGTTCAGTTACAGCTCTTCAAGCTGTACCACAACGAGACTGAGATCGAGAAGCTGAACAAAGAGCTGGCCCAGCGGAACAAGGAGATTGATAAGGACCGTAAAAAGATGGACCACGTTGAGGAGGAGCTCAAAGACAAGAAGAAGGAGCTGGGCAGGCTGATGAGGGAGCAGCAGACCATTGAGAAGGAAATCAAGTAAGTGACAGTGACACGATGGCCGTCTCACATTTCACTTGATGCACTGTTCAGATGGCCTGCTGTATAACTAATGCCATTTAAAAAAAACTAGGGCTCTGTTAATCACTTGACTCTGCCCACAGAGAGAAAGACTCAGAGTTGAACCAAAAGAGGCCGCAGTACATCAAGGCCAAAGAGAACACCTCACACAAGATCAAGAAGCTTGAGGCGGCGCGCAAATCGTTGCAAAACGCCCAGAAGATGTACAAGAAACGTAAGGCAGACATGGATGAGCTGGATAAAGAGATGAAGGCGGTGGAGCTGGCCAAGCAAGAGTTTGAGGAGCGCATGGAGGAGGAGGCGCAGAGCCAGGGCCAGGACCTCACCCTGGAGGAAAACCAGGTCTGATATGTTGGAATGTTGTACAGGTTTATGTCTATAATTTATTATTTACATGAATTTATTTAGTTTGTAAAACTGAAATGCAGTCCCATGTTCCTAATAAACACATTTACCTTTAATGTGCCTTCAAACCTATTTGAGTATATGCAATCAGGGAATCATTTATACTTTATACAGTACTGACTGCAGTAAAACTATTTGACCAGTATATGTCCTGAGTGGCTGTGTAGTGGTCAGTACAACTATTTATTTAATTTTCTTGGCTTGTTAAACTCCATTCAGTGCTTTGACGTGAAGATGATATAGTTGGAAAGCTAGCACATGCAAATCCTAGGTTTTGTTGTGTGTGTGGGTGTGTGGGTGTGTGGGTGGGGCTTGCATTTCAATTCTTTTCGTTATGGTGTCATGAAATCGGATGGATCTTAAAATGCAGATAATTTCACATGTCCCATTGTTTCTCTCCCCTCGCAGGTCAAGCAGTACCATCGTCTGAAGGAGGAGGCCAGTAAACGCGCTGCCACCCTGGCACAGGAGCTGGAGAAGTTCAACCGGGACCAGAAGGCCGACCAGGACCGCCTCGACTTGGAGGAGAGGAAGAAAGTGGAGACTGAGGTAAATAAGATAATGATGGCAGGTTTGCCTGTTCCAGAATAAATGCATTTACATTCAAATAAACATTTTGTTTGAATACATACAACCATATATTCTGTTGTTTCTTTTCAGGCCAAAATCAAACAGAAGATCCGTGAAATTGAGGAAAACCAGAAGCGTATTGAAAAATTAGAAGATTACATCTCCACCAGCAGGTATCCTGCTCTCCTTTTTGTATTGTTTACTGTGCTGTGTTAACATAATTGATTTCACAGGTTTCCCCGTTACACTCCTTTATTCACACTCTTTTCTACTGTTACCCCTCAGGCAGTCACTCGACGAGCAGAAGCGCATGGAGGAGGAGCTGACCGAGGAGGTGGAGATGGCCAAGAGGAGAATTGACGAGATCAACACGGAGCTCAACCAGGTGCTTCATACACACACAGTGACATTCAGACGATGTCATATTAGCTGACTAATGATTTCAGTGTGCTGTATTTGTTAGAGACCATTCTCACAAAGACACTGACTTTGTGTTTGCACGCGTTACCTCGTCAGAGCGTTCTTAAGCAAGACTTCAACAAAGTCACTGCATCAGGTTCTGGAAGTGAGCAAGAGGAAACTGCAGTGTAGTGAATCAATAGATGTTTCTCCCTGCAGACAGTTTCACATATCAGGGAAAAGCACGTGTGTGACCAATGAAATAAATGTTGGCTAGGTGTGCCAGTAATCCATGTCAACATGCACTACACCAGCACCGGCACTCCTATTGTTAATCCTGTTAGTTACACCTGTGTTTGACAAGTGAAAATGTCAACTGTGGAAAAGTCTACAACAAACCCCCTTTATTATTGGTTTTTGCTGTAGGTAATGGAGCAACTGGGAGACGCCAGAATTGACAGGCAGGAGAACAGTCGCCAGCAGCGCAAGGCTGAGATCATGGAGAGCATCAAAAGACTCTACCCCGGCTCCGTGGTAAGGCAGCTGTGACAGGATCCAGTACAACATAATCTCATTTTCTTATTCTTGCATCACTACAGTTGTTTTTGCTTCCTTACATTTCGTGAAAGCACTGAATAAACTGATTCATAAAAATACGCTGCGCGCTCTCTCTCTTTCTTCAGTATGGTCGTTTAATCGACCTGTGCCAGCCCACTCAGAAGAAGTATCAGATCGCTGTGACCAAGGTGTTGGGCAAGAACATGGACGCCATCATTGTTGACTCAGAGAAGACGGGCAGAGATTGCATCCAATACATCAAGGAGCAGAGAGGAGAGCCCGAGACCTTCCTTCCTCTTGATTACCTCGAGGTGAATACTAGACTGTAGCTCTACTCAAGAGTTTTTGGAGCACTAAGAATACAGTATCAAAGTGGCAATATTGAATGAAAACAGGAGGAGGGAGGAATCTAATTAGAAGTATATAATCCCAATGGAACAGCACTTGTCAGATTAAAAAAAAAAAACCAGCAAGATTGAATTTGCCTTTAAAACATATTTTATCAGTCTGACACTGCCAATAACGACCCACTTAATTTGTATTAATTCATTTCAGTGACTAATTAAAATACCATTCATTTGGATTCATAGTTTACAATCTAAGCTTTGCAGTCAGCCATGTTAGGTTATTCATTTCTTGCTCAATATCAAGCACAAAAAACTACTCAATGGGAATTTTAACTTGCTTTATTTTGAAACTAATTCCCAACATGCATTTCTCTTATCTTCTGAAAGGTGAAACCAACAGATGAAAAACTGAGAGAACTTCGAGGAGCCAAACTGGTGATTGATGTGATTCGCTATGAGCCTCCCCACATCAAGAAAGCCCTGCAGTACGCATGCGGCAACGCCCTGGTCTGTGAGAACGTAGAGGATGCGCGAAGGATTGCTTTCGGAGGGCCATACAGACACAAGGTGCTTAACTTCAGTTACGTCACTAACTGAGGTGTTACATGTACATTGTAATTTATAACATTTGTCATTAGGATGGAAAGATCGGAAAGTCAGCATGTTCGCCTGGTGGTTTGGTAAATGTGAGTTTAGTCTCCTTTTCCTCCTAACCCCTCCTTGTGTGTCCCTGTGTACAGACGGTAGCTCTGGACGGTACTCTGTTCCAGAAGTCTGGAGTCATCTCTGGAGGAGCCAGCGACCTGAAGGCCAAGGCCAGGCGCTGGGATGAGAAGGCAGTGGACAAGCTCAAAGAGAAGAAAGAAAAACTCACTGAAGAGCTCAAGGTAACTTGAATTATTAACACCTCCATTAAGGAGGGTGTGGTTTTCAGGGTTCGTACAAAGTCTTGAAAGTTTGGAAAGTGCTTAATTTTAACCATTATGTTTTCAAGATTAGGAATATGCTTGAATTCAGTTATACTCATACTCAACATAATCTGGTGTTTCATCTACACAAACACTCATGTAAACCAAAAATAGTTTATTTGAAATTGAACAATCCCGTCTTATTTATTTGTTTTTTCCTGGGACTTATAGTAACAATTTAGATGTGACGATAAAGGTTTTGAGAGTCTGGAAATTTTTGGTTTAAGTGCCTTGAAAGTGCTTGAATTGTATTATTTAAAAGCTGGTCCTTTCTGTCTGTCGGTCAGTTATCAGGATATCTCGACGTTTTTTGCCGATGTCATCAATTCATCCAACCCATTTGTATTGAATGTTTTTTTCTTTGTAGGAGCAAATGAAGGCCAAGAGGAAGGAGGCAGAGCTGCGTCAGGTGCAGTCTCAAGCGCACGGTCTGCAGATGAGACTTAAGTACTCCCAGAGTGACCTGGAACAGACAAAAACCCGCCACCTCTCCCTCAACATGCAGGTACGGCCTGGTTACAGCCCAGTGTTGTCCTCTTCCTGTTTGTTGATGCTAAAGCGACAGTCGCACTAAAACACGTTTCATTTGTGACGCGCAGGAGAAGTCTAAGCTAGAGAGTGAGTTGGCAAACTTTGGCCCTCGCATCAACGACATCAAGAGGATCATCCAGTCCCGCGAGAGGGAGATCACTGATCTGCGAGACCGCATGAACCTGGTGAGGTGGACACGAAGTGGAGGTCCAGTTAGATGTCTCTAAATGTGTGGCTTTGCAGTAATATAAACATGTTTTTGTTTTCCAGGTGGAGGATGAGGTGTTTATTGAATTCTGTAAGGAGATTGGAGTGAGGAACATCAGAGAGTTTGAGGAAGAGAAGGTGAAGAGGCAGAATGAAATTGCAAAGAAGCGGTGAGTTCAGTAATAGGGCGTTTTTTGTTTAGTTAAACCTTTCGCAGGTTTGCTGTGTGGTCTAACCTGACACGCATTATTTTGCTTCAGTCTTGAGTTTGAGACCCAGAAGACCCGTCTGGGTATCCAGGTAGACTATGAGAAGAATCAGCTGAAGGAGGACCAAGAGAAAGTGATGATGTGGGAGCAGACCGTCAAGAAGGACGAGGCTGAAATCGAGCGACTAAAAAAGGTAAAAACATAAAAGGGAAGGACGAAAACTTTACTTACTTTATTTTGTCCTTCATTTTTGACATCAAGTAACTAAGAATCATCAATAATTCTCACTTGTGTTTCTTTTTTGTCATCTTTCGTGTCTTCCCGTAGGAGGAGCACAGACACATGAAGATCATTGATGAGACAATGGCTCAACTCCAGGACCTGAAGAACCAGCACCTCACCAAGAAGTCTGAAGTCAACGATAAGAACCACGAGATGGAGGAGATCCGCAAAAAACTGGGTGGCGCCAACAAGTCAGTGGCTGCAGACACGCCCATAAACTTTCATATTTCTTGTCATATGAATGTAACTTATTACCTTGTGAGTTGGTTTGTGCTACAAATGTTGTTTTTGTGTCTTTCAGGGAGTTGACTCAGCTCCAGAAGGAGGTGACGGCCATTGAGACCAAACTGGAGCAGAAACGCAGCGACCGTCACAACCTGCTGCAAGCCTGCAAGATGCAGGATATCAGGTTGCCTCTTCGTTCCGGAACAATGGATGATATCAGCCAGGGAGAGGTGCACACAAACACGCTCATACACGCTCAGACTTTTATACCAGTGAGGTTGAAACGAAAAATTACATCCTTTTTTTTGTTTTAAATTCCAGGGGAGCTCCCAGACAGATGAGTCCAGCAGCCAGAGGACGTCCAGCACTGTTCTCGCTAAAGAGGCTCTCATAGAGATCGACTACAGCAACCTGTCTGAGGACCTGAAGGTAGCTGGTCCACACGACACCAATGACTTACATTTAAACCGTCCAGCATGACCTCCTCCCCTTATTCTGTTTAACTGTGACTGTAATAATGATAATATAGCACTTTTCTCCACACAGTTGCAAATGCTTAACAATATACATTCAATTTGCAGTAAGGAGTCATAGTTTCACTATGACTATAGTTTAAGCTACTCTTGAAATCCTGAAATCTTCAAATGTGTTTCGTCTCGTTTGACCCCCTACAGGACGCGCTGTCGGAGGAAGAGATCAAGGCGGAGACGAACACACTGCAGCAGCGTCTGAACGAGCAGCAGAGTATCCTACAGAGGATCAGCGCACCCAACATGAAGGCCATGGAGAAGCTTGAGAGTGTCAGGGACAAGTTCCAAGAGACCAGTGATGGTGAGAGACCAGAGGCTGGGATTTAGTGAGAGAGAGAAAGGCAGTGGTGCAGGTTTACAGTACGTGGGGATATGATTTTATTTTTCTTTCCCCGGATTCATTCAGAATTCCGTATTTCTGTACCCACGATTTGTGCAGCTCCATAAAAAATGTAATTGGGGGGGGGTGAGATCATTTCTTTCTTTATGGCTAGGCTAACACTGAACAGTTCTGAGGTTAAATCTATTGATAAGGGTCTAAAATAGGTTTCAATATAAAAAAAAAAAGATGTCCTGCTTTTTTCATCCTCTGCCAATCATGTGCCTAAGTACCTTTCTTAATAACGTAATCTCTGCGTGATCTCATTTTGTCTCGGTCTCTCCCTCAGAGTTCGAGGCTGCTCGTAAGAGAGCCAAGAAGGCCAAGCAAGCCTTTGAGCAGATCAAGAAGGAAAGGTTTGACCGTTTCAATAACTGCTTTGAGTCTGTGGCCACCAACATTGATGAGATCTACAAGGCCCTCTCACGCAACAGCAGTGCCCAGGTGTGCCTCAATTTCTTTATTACATTTTTTATTTTATTTTATTTTATTTTTACAATTTCCTACATAATATGCCACGGTACAAAATGTGATAATTCGTCTGCAGATAACACACAAGTCACAGATCATCTACTTGAACTTTTACGTTGTCCCTCTTCTGTAGGCTTTCCTGGGCCCAGAAAACCCGGAGGAGCCATATCTGGATGGCATCAACTATAACTGCGTGGCTCCAGGGAAGAGGTTCAGGCCCATGGACAACCTGTCTGGAGGAGAGAAGACTGTTGCTGCCCTGGCTCTGCTCTTTGCTATTCACAGGTGAAACAACAGAGAACAGAGTCTTAATCAATGTGTGATTTTAAAAAAAACCACTGTACAAAGTATTTATTTGCATTGAAGCTGATGACGATGTCGGCACTATTGGAATATTGTTAACATCTCTCCTGCTCGTCTCCAGCTACAAACCCGCCCCCTTCTTTGTCCTGGATGAGATTGACGCTGCGCTGGACAACACTAACATCGGCAAGGTGTGTTCAGAAATGATATCTAAATCCTGGACTGGACTTTTTTTATTTTTTTTATTGTTGCTGCTCATCACATCACATACAAACTACAAGTCACAATTTCCCTATGTACCCTCAAGGTGGCCAATTATATCAAAGACCAGTCGGTGCAGAACTTCCAGGCCATCGTCATTTCTCTGAAGGAGGAATTCTACACCAAGGCAGACTCGCTCATCGGCGTTTATCCAGAGGTGGGTGTCTCCATATTGTCTATACAAAATACAGTGCAAAATACTAAATAAATGACACGTGAAGTTTTGACAGTTGCAGGTCTTGAAAAGTCTTAAAAAACACTGAATTCAGTTCCGTCAAAAAAGGCATTGGTATTAAAAAGTATGAAATGATGGTTATATTCAGCTGGGAAGACTGTATACAAAGGAATACATGTCAGTAAATGAATGTACTTTTCTGGCAGATAACTTGTATTACAGATGGTCATCGTAATAAGTCATATTTGGTATATATCTAGTTTCAAACATGGCATCATTAAAACATATGATATCCTGTCAGAAACCTGCCAGTAATACAATAAATGCACATTGCTTTACATATGATTAAAGTATTAACTGATTTCCCTTCTCTTCCTCTCACAGCAAGGAGATTGTGTCATTAGCAAAGTGCTTACTTTTGACCTCTCTCAGTATCCGGATGCCAACCCAAATCCGAATGAATAGGACGAGCTCTCCCAACACGGGCATTTTTCCAAGTTGGACGTTCATTTGCTACTCTCTCTTTGGATTGTTAACGTATTCTGTAGTCACAGATCATGTATCCATTAGGTCTCACATGTTATTTCCTATAGTTTTTTATGTTTATGTATTTTTTTCTTTTGTTTATGCTAGAGTAGTGAATTAGTGAGTTGTTTTTTTTGTTTTGTTTTTTGTTGATGGAGGTTGTTCTTTATAGACGGCGACAACCAGGATGTATGTACATTTACACAAACCAGCCCTTTCTCCATTTGGCCAAGAGTGATTATAATAATAAATAAATACAATTATAATCAATTGAAAGTGAGAGGGATTCAAACCTTTTTGACTTTGGAATTTGTATCATGTGGTAAAATGTGTCAAATTTACCTGAAATGAGTTTTTATACGGTTTATGGCCCTCTTCATTGGTGTGCTTTAAAGCCTTTGCCTGTCCTCTTTGTCTGTACTAAAAGATGTTTTTGCATTTTCATGTGCTACCTTTTTTTAAAGCTTAATCAGGAAACTGTTGTTACAGTATGGTGGATACATTCCCATGTGTGATAGCTAAACGAAACCCCTAGTTAGCTGGCAGCGCTGTAATGAGATCATGGAGCTTTGTCAAAACTCACACATAAATCAGAAAATTATGTCAATGGAAATGTGCTGAGGTTAAACGACTGTATGAATAATGACTCTTTACATTTCTTGAGTGATATTCTGAATCAGCTTTAGGCAAATGGAAAACTCATCGTGAGACTACTCTGTCGGGTCTGTTTTATTGATTGCTTTGCTTCAATAAATAAAATTTGAATTATTTAAGGTCCTTAATTTTGTTTCCTTTTACTTTGAAATGCAAGCATGCAACTCCTGCACTGTTTAATGATTCCAGATACTTCTGCTTTTGTGACAGCATTGTCCATCATTTTTAAACATACGTCTTGCTGCATTAGTTTCCATTCCATAAAGAGAATCTGTGCTTTGCTGGGCAAAACTATTTATAGAAGCTCTCAGTTTTCAGTGTAACTTCTGCAGGGCGGGGCAGCGTCCACAGCATGCACATATCTTGTCATCAAGGCTCCGTCTGCACTCACTGTCTCATTAGTTTTGATTATTATTTAGTGGAGTAACTCACCTGTGGTGTATGGGTTTTTTCCTTCTCCAAACTGCTGTAAGATGTCGGTCTTTGGTTTGTTTGCAGAAAGAAAACTAACACAAAAATGAATGTTTGGATGATTTATTTCTTCCAATGGTGAAAACACCAATGTAACATGAGCCATAGTGGCACAGATCCAGAAGTGAAGGAGACTCGAGGTAAAAGATTGAGCTATAAAGTTCACTCAAACTATATCCAGAACCTTGCAACTTAATGTATGTATGACAGCAAAACACAGGCTGGTTAAACAATAAGGTTAAAAAAAAGTCCTCTGGAAGGGCTGTCACTGTTTGCTCTCAGGAACAAAACATCAAACAAGTGCAATAAATTATGCCCATGCAATTATGAATTTAAATTGTCTTAAGCCCAGGTGAGCTATGAAGCTAAATCCACCATACTCCAGGTATGCTGAAGATACATTATCTGTACGGGTCAAACTAAGTGTTCCTAACTCGACATATTTATGTAAATTAAAACACATACAACCTGTATCAGTAGAGTGACCTAAAGTGATTTAGGGGGGAATAATCTGATGCACTACTTACTGACTATAGTATGACTTTAACTGGAACATCATTGGATCATTATTTTATAGATATAATGTACCTTTATGCCCCCCCCCCCTCCAAAAAAGAGATGTTTACTCTTAAAAATTTGCTGACACCAACTTCACACAAGAACCGTGGTGAGCAGGAGAAAACTGTTAACCTCAGTAACAAAACACTAAAAGACAGCAAGTCCTAACTGATAAGGACGCTGCTTTACCAATAAAGAAAAATGCTTTAACTTGCATCGTTATAGATGCACCAAAGCCCCTTTAAGAGTGTGAACTGAAAACTCAGTCGAACTTTTCCGGGCCTGGATGCACAGAAACGCCATCGTCGTTTCCCCAAAGTGGAGTCCCTTCCCACTGTTCTCACTGAACTGCTGCGCAATAAAGACAGCTGCCTTTTAATCACCGGTCACTATCCAAATCTCCCACAGTGAGGCTTCAGTAAGACACTCAGCTCATTCACGTGGTTGTCCCATAAGTCATGGAATGGATAACCTCAACAAACGCTACAAAGAAAGAAGTGCGTCAATCTGTTCGCTCTGAGATAAGTCGTGTTTTTATTAGTTTCAATAAATCTGAAGACTAAGATGTTTCATCATCAGATATGTTGTTTCTCCTTGGTTAAGTTTCAGCCACACTTGACAATATATTAAACCAGAGCCAACCTGCCTTAAGGCCTTGAGCCAGGCTAGTAGATACAGATTGTCACAGTGGGCAACACATTTGGTAAAGTGAGGTGTGGTGGAGCCACCTGCAAGTGGTGAAATCACAAGGTAACAAAGTAGACTCAAGTGATCGCCTCTTAAACATTGGAGTCGGCCTCAGCCGGCTCGTGTACGGAGGGGACCATGGGGACTGGACGTCTCTTTCTCCTCACAGCCGGATCTGGCTGGCCTGATCCCTGTGCTGCCACAGCACGGACAGGAGCAGGGACGGGGAGGGGACGTCTCTTTTTCACAGAGGTGATGCCCTGGGCCACGTTCTCCATGTCATTTACAGTTGTGTGCATGGCATCAGCCATCTCCTCCTTAGCAACAGAGACAAAGCCGGGGTCTTTGGCCAGGGAGGCCAGGCCGCCCTGTATTAGAGCCTGAAAAAGAAAACAACATGCAGTATTATTCTTACTGGTAATGATTCAACCTTAAACCCTGTTGTATTATATTGTTATCATGCATAATAATGTTAATGATAATGTGATATTTTATTGAAGCTATAAAAAAACATGAAGTATCTCTCAAAAACCTAAAGGAAAAATCCAGCCTGATATTCGAATATAATATTTTAATAACACATATATATTTTAAAACTTGTGAAGAAGACACTGGGTCAATATGACCCGGCAAGCTAGCACAAGGGTTAACATGTATTTACCTACACTAAACAGAGAGACAGATGTGACATGGTTGCCTTTCGAAGTTTATTATAAATTAAAACTAAACCTTAACTGTGTTTATGTGGCTTAAATTCAAGCCAGGACTGAATTTCTGTCGAGGAAATGAGCCTGGTTATGCTCATTATCACCTATCTATGACAGATCTGACAGTGGATCGGGACATTTTCTGCTGATAAAGGTGTTAATTAATTAGTGTGATTAAAAAAAAAGAAGGTGGACAGTCAGAGATCCTTCCTCACTTACCTCCTGGACGAGCTGGTCAGCTGCAGTACAGGAGCTCTGACTCTGATTATCACCATAGTTAGGGTCGTAAGGGAACTGCAAAAAAAAAAAAAGATATGCATCCATACAATGTCTATATAAGCTGTTCATCATCATTTACACTTCAATCAATAAAATATTACCTGTGTTTTGTCTGTTCTCACTGTGAAGCTCCAGGAGCGCACATTGTCTAAACGAGGGTGAAAGAAAGTGCAGATAAATCCACCTCCCTTTTCCATCTGCACGGTTCATACTCATTTGCCAGATTTGACTCAAACATTTATTGCTTACTGTGTATTTTCACTGTGTTATTATTTACTTTGGTTGGTAATCTGGAAAGCATATTCAAGTGCACTGACCATGCTAAACAAATCAATTTTGATTGGTTGATATTCAAAGACCTCTTGACATACCTAGCTCTTCATCTTCACTGGGATTGTAAAACTCAACGGGACTGCCATCTCTTTCGAATGAAAAACTGAAAGACAGCGAAAACCCATCGTTACTGTCATCATCACCCATCAGACAACCTGAGCATGTTTTATCTAGTCTCTTTGGTACTCACTCTGCAAAGGCGTTGTTGTTAGTGTTGCTTTTTGGTGCGGTTGTGGGAAAAAATTCGGTTGTGGGCGCGAAGGCAGAGGAATTTGGTGGAGACTCGGGCTGGCTCTCAGAGAACTGCAGGGGCCGCTGGTTGGCCATCTGTTGGGACTGAGTGTTGGTGGGCTCAGCGGTGAATGAGTCCACCCGGTTACCAAACAGACCATGTGTACGCTGGAAATACAGAGAAAGACAAGCACAGGTGCAGGTAGAATCCCGTATTGCTGTACACGGTTAATTGAATAAATAGATACATATTAAATAAATAAACACTCACAAAACACTAGTAAATACACTGTATTTCGCTCTGCCAAGCTGCAGACAGTGTTTCTCACCTGGTAAATGCCTTCTTCTCCAGCCTCCTCCATAGCTCTGTCCATCTCTTCCTCATTCTGCAGGTCTCCTGAAATTGCCCTGTGCATCTCTGGAGCCACCTCGTCATCTATACTCCTCAGGCCCGCCTAGGAAAACATGGAGAGCAAAGGCCCATAGCAGTTCACAAGGGAAAGATAAAATTGAGTGCTGGTGTAAGAAAAGCAAGAGGTCAGAAATACGCAGAGTTACACTTAGAAGGAAGAAAGCTTGGTGCATTTGTAACAGTGTAGTGCATTAAAAAACCTTGCTAATATACACAAAAACAAACAATAGCATGTTATTCTGAAAAACAATCAAGTCTCTCTTGATTAGTTCAGTTATTTTTTGTTATTATGCAGTAATTTCCTGTCTGCTTACCTGGATCTCTGGGCCTGAGGCACTTTTCCTAGAGGGCCGGTAGCCATAGTACTCCTCCTGACGCTTCAAGAACTTACGGAAATGGTCCTGGAGCAGGAAGGTGGAGTAGAATTTCCCCACAGTCACCTCATCATCTGTAACCAGACAAGTCCCAGTGCTGCCAGTGTGAGAAATAGTATTTTGTAAAAGTAAAATGTAACTAATTCGATTTATGTTGATAGACTCACCTCCTATAGGGGGGATGACCTGGTCCAACAGTTTCATACTGGTGCGTTTCCAGATTTGCTTTATAATGGCTCTCAGCTCCTCGTTGGCCTGCTCAAAGTTACCTGTTCACAACAATCCATTAAGATGTAACGGAGTTACAGTATCGACATCAAGGAAGGAATGTAGATGTAATCCATAACTGTATAGGTTTTTGCTGCTTTGTACCTTCTGTTTTGATCTTGAGTGCCGTCCTGACCAGAGCAAACAGGGTGGCGTTGAAGGTGACGGTGCCATCACTGTTGAGAGGCATGTTCATGCCAACCAAGCGCTGTGGACGGGAAGTTGAGAGAATTTGGGCACCAGAGAGGAATAGAACAATCAAATGCAACACAGTTTTTTTCTTTTATTAATTCAAAATTTCATTATCATCATCAGTATCATTTATTAATATAATTTCAGGTGGAGGAGGGAGTCTTGGGAGGGAGAAGTGAACATGGGAGGGCCTTGATGAGTGGGAGATGGCATGTAACATTTTTAAAGCTTTTTGTCATAATCCTGTGTAACACTTAATTTGCTACTACTCCATCATTTTTAATGGTCTATTATCCTATGTAATCAATAAACCTTTTCTTGAATTCCTTTTAACATGCAATTATAGTTTACCAATATGCTTCTCTCTTCTTTGTCTTGTAATTACTTTTTGTAAATGTTAACTTCACAAATGTTTAATTATGTAAATCTAAACCTAATTTTGTTGGATTTAACTTCTATAAATAACCACCACTAATATCCCATTAAAAGTTTTGTTTGTGATATTCAACATTTTATAGTCTCTTTTTGTGTATTGTGTTTTAGTACAATGTCCATCTACAGTGTTTTTATTGTATTGTTAATGTTCTTATTCAACATGCATAAAACCTTCTAACTGCCTGTCTGATATATATACTGCAAATGGTTTTTGACCCAGTTTATGATGACTGTACCTTGCATGCAGCACGATGAGGACAGAACTTGCCAAAGCCCAGTGGAGGCTGGATGCGTCGCAGCAGCGTCACCACGTCCAGATGCTTAATTCTCCCCCTGTTAGATCAGAGAAATGTTTATACTTATAGAGTGACCTAGTACCTGTGGGTTCTGAGCATAAATAAATGAAGGGTAAATTAAGCGCTGTTCCAGACTTACGTGGCTTCAGGGTCATATTCAGCCCAGATCTTCTTAAACTCATCCAGATGGTGTGGGCCAAGAAGAGACCAATCACGGGTCAGGTAGTCAAAGTTGTCCATAATGACAGCTACAAACAAGTTGAGGATCTGACGCAGGTAGTAAAAAAAATGCCCTTGTTCATCGCACGTGTTCACATCACATGTGTTTCATCACATGATGATTAATTAAATATAACAGCAGATGCTAATGCAGCTAAAAGATGAATGTTCATGTTCTGCTGCTGCTCACCAGGAAGGCACAGAGACAGTAGAAGCTGAGAAAGTAGAAGACAGCAAAGTTGGACCCGCAGGTGTACTCCTCTCCTGGCAGGAAGTCAGACTTGGGGTCGCACTTCTTCCCATACATCGAAGCCATCATGACCTCATGCCAAGCCTCTCCAGTAGCACATCTGGATACGTAAACCACAGTGAGATTGGTTCAGTTTTTGACCTTGCAACTAATCAATGAGCTTTTAACCAATGATCCTGGCTCAGAAACTCACCGGAATAACATCAGAACAGCCTGAGGGAATGTCTGGAAGTTGTTGTTGCGGTTGATTTGGGTGCCATCCACTAAAGACACCTTTCCAAAGATCTGAAGGGTCGATAAAAAACAGCACACCAATGACAAATACAGAAACGTATTTAGCTGCATTTAAGCAGAAATGTGTTAATCTACAGAAGTTTACAATGTTTTCATTCAGAAAATAAATACTGAAGACTGTACCTGCATCCCGATGACAGCGTAGATAAAGAAGAGCATCACAATGAGCAGAGCTACATGAGGGAGAGCCTGTAGACAGAAACCAAACAGTCAGCTCATTAAAAGTGTGAGAAAGAGTGGAGATAAAAAACTGAAATGATGATGACCAAGGTGTGACAGACCTGGAAGGACTTGATGAAGGTCCACAGCAGGTTACGGATGCCCTCCGAACGGTTCAGAAGCTTGACCAGACGCATGACACGGAAGAGTCGAAAGAATGTGATGGAAACTGAGGCATTTTCAGACGCCTGCGAACAAAAAGAACCAAGAGAATTTGATGAAAAGAAAACAGAAAAAAAGAAAAACATTGCTGGTTTTATACTGAGAAGGTTTAGACTTACTGCAATTGCTTGCATAGGATTTGTCTCCTGCACAAAGTACATGAAGAGATGTAGTTACATGAGTTATATTTGATAGAAGTTATTATATGATTAAGAGGCACATAGCAGACATAGCATTGATCTACTGTTAAACATTATTACGGTATGATTTACAATCACAAACTAGGGTTAATATTAGATATTGTTTTTCCACCTTTGATGAGTTACAAAGCCTCCATGTCTTAGTTGCTGAAAGCTAGATGAACAACTGCATATTTTTAACTCATGCAAAATAAACAATATAAACACACTTTATTGTCAAAATATTAACAGTTTTCAACCAATCCAGCCACCATTAATACCAGCTGTGCTGATATATTCAGTGTTGAGTTGTAGCCCTGTTTGTTTAAACTATGTGAGCCAAACTGGAACACAATATAGCAAACACCTTGAGGTTTTATCGTACATTTGCTCTGATTAGATTAGACAGACAATAGAAACACAGATGTTTCACCAGCAGTTTGCGCCACACACGGTTCAGTACAGTAGTAATACAGTTTAGTATAGAACATTGTGGAGTGCTCACACAGCAAGGCTCATGCAGCAGTGCAGTGCAGTGCAGATCAGATATTTACAGCGCAGCCATGGAGACAGTACAGTCCTCCACTGGAGGCCAGGGCAGTCTGTGGAAAATAGACAGATGAGGAGTGAGGTGCATGGAGGACAGAGGGATTCAGAGGGATTAAGAAGAAGAAAAGGAATCAAAAGAAGAAAAAGAAGAGGAGATAACGAGAGGGAGTGAAGTCAGTGTTGGATGGAGAAAATTTTATTTGATACAAGCTTGTGTTTGTGGATGAAAAAGATGAAGACAATGCAGTGCAACAATGACAAGAAAAAAAAATTGTGACTAGCCAGAGAAAATATTGAGTTTGTGTAGCATTATCAGATAAAATAACACTAAAATCTTTAATTGATATTGTGCTCGTTTTAATTATCGACATCACACAGAAAACATAACATTACAGAAATATTGTTAACTGTGGAAATAATGCATATTTTGGTGGTTTGGTGATGGAAATGACAATGCACAAGGCACCGAGGAGGGTGGGAGTGGCCAACAACAGTACTGACCATGTCATGTGAGCTAGATCTGCTGGCACCAATCAGGTGTTGGGCAGCGATTGTATGCTTCTGGGTCAGAGCATTAAATAAATACATTCAATCACTTCAATTCAAATCACACTATAGACTGGGAACGTCTCATTAAGACAACACCAGGGATGTTCATACACAGCACCTGCAATGGCAATCTGATATCTGTGAAATTCATTAGGATTGATTATTGATGTTATTGATGTACTCACATCGACTTCACTAAGGATGACATCAACGACGCTACCAATGACTATAATGAAGTCAAAGACGTTCCAGGGGTCTCCAAAGTAGCCCTGCACAGAGAGGCAAAGCACTGCTGAGACAGTAGGACACTAGATTGGGTGGACAACCATTCGAACCACCAGCATTAGAGTCTTTACCCTCGCTTTGAAGGCCATGAGCTTGAGAATCATCTCCACAGTGAAGAGCACGGTGAAGATCATGTTCAGAGTGTCCGACAGCTTGGTCACATGGTCCGACTGGTTGCAGTGCTGTTCAAAGTGGAAAGTGAATATTAATCACAACATGTTGCAACTATTACTATGTAGAATTACTACAAAATGTAGTTTAGTGAAGATAATTACATACAACTCAAAAACTAATCTGCTTCATCAGGACTGTGCGGTGTTTGATTGACAGTGACAATAAAAGCCCACCAATTGTCATCAGATTCTGATTCAAATGCTGTTGATTCCTGATTGATGGGTGAAAATATATAACATCACATCACACAAAATGCCTTTAAAGGATAAATCATGTTTATTACAAGTTGGGTCTTATATAGGTCACAACTTTGGCTGTCATCAGGCTTTGAAAACACAATAAAATCTTTGAGTACCATAATAGTATGATGATTGTCCAATCCTCTCTTACCATAGTTACATAAACAATGAAATGCAAAGTAAGGTTTTGTAAATTAATTGATAAAGAAATATGTCACCCTGCATTAATGCGCTCCTATTCCCCCCAAATGAATTAGTCTGGGATTTTGCTGGAAAGTTATAATGTCCCATAATTTAAACATACTGGTTTCAAAGTTTCCACTTAAATTAAACAAAAAATTTAACTAATTAAACGCAGTAACAAACACCGAACTCTGTTCTCCAAAGATACTGAATATTGACACTGAATATTATCTGCCTCAGTACAATCTCCGTGTTTTTAGGTTGCAATGTGACCTCAATTTACATACCTGCATCCCCAGACACAAGGTGTTGAGCATAATTAGGAAGAACATGAGGTACTCAAAGTAGCAGGAGGTGACAATGTACCAGACTCTGTACTGGTAGGGGTTTTTGGGGATGTAGCACCTCAGAGGACCAGCCTTCAGGGCGTACTGCACACACTGACGCTGAAGGGGAGGCAGAAGGTGAGTTAAAATAAAAAATACTGAGTCACTTGAGTAACATGTTTTCTATTTTACTGGGAATGACTGTTCTGAGCTCCATCTGAGGGTTTTAGGGTACCTGGTTCTTGTCCAGCTCACAGTCCTTATACTCCTGCTCGCCTTGCTCCTGGAAAGTAACAATGACGAAGCCAACAAATATGTTCATCATGAAGAAGGCGATGAGGATAATGTAGATGATGAAGAAGATGGACACATCCACGCGGTTGTTGAAGACAGGACCCATGTCTTCTTTGTTTGAATCAATGGCTCTGTATAACAAACTGGGAACAAACAGAGTGATGGTGAGAGATGCGGTCAGACGATTGTCAGAACAAAGATCAAAGATCAGAGATACAATAAGGTGAATTTGTATAAATGAAATGTTTAATTCATGGAATTAAAAATGATATATTGCCTATATATATATCTGGCTTCAGGTAATGGAATTACTTCCAACTCAATATCCATGTAATAAGATGTTCTGTCTTCTAACTCAATCAAACAGATAGCATCAAAAAATGCAATTTATCAAACCATAATTGATGTCATGCTTACTCTGGCCAGCCCTCAAATGTGGAAACAGTGAAGAGAGCCAGCATGCCATAGAGCACATTGTCGAAGTTGAAGTCACTGTTAAACCATTCTCTATTAGCCATTACTGTGTCCTGAAGGGAATTCTCCACGGGCATCAAGAACATTCCCCTGAGAGCAGACACAGAGAACAGTCACTCTGAAATAGCATTACAGTTTGACTAGATGTAATCTATGATGTGTGAAAGATGTTCGCCTTACCGGCATTCCTTCTCAGTCAATTTGGACGGGTCTGTGCAGCTGTAGAATTTACCCTATGAGGGATAGGATGAGTGACACATTTGATACAAGTGGACATACGACCTTTGCAATATCATACTACATATGATGTATGTTCAAATGTACCTTGAAGAGTTGCACTCCAATACAGGCAAACATGAAATTCAGCAGCATGGTGACCAGGACGATGTTGCCGATGGTTTTGATGGCCACAAACACGCACTGGACCACATGCTGTTATTAAAGACAAACAATGACCACTTAATTGTACTGCTAAAGATACCAGTGGTTTCCAACTTAATTTGCTCATGACCATTAACAAAAATTGTTTGGTAATTAAATACATTTAGCTGTTTCTACTTTTACTTAAGTAGGCAGGACTTTTACTAGTAATGTAGTATTTTTACATTATAATATTGATAGTTTTACTTAAGTTAAGGATCAGATTGCTTCTTCCACCTCTGGAAAAGTAGATATTTCCCAGGGAAGAATTACTGTATTTATGTATGTGTTGTACCTTTAACCCCTTGGCTCTGTTGATGGCCCTGAGGGGCCTCAGCACCCTCAGCACCCTGAGAATCTTCACCACAGAGATAGCACTTGATCTGCATTAAACACACATGACAAAAATCTGTCTTGATGGGGAAAATTAAAATGTGTAATTTAGGAAGAAAATGCCAAAAGGGATGTTGTATATTTGACATGGCAATCTGAAAATGTTTACTCACTCCATTCCCATGGAAAGCAGGGAGACACCAACCACAATCAGATCCAGGATGTTGAAGGAGTTACGGCAGAAGGAGCCTTTGTGCATGAATGCTCCATATACTGTCATCTGTCAGTCAGATACATCAGAGTCATCCAGAGTATTGAACCAAATGCGTTTGCATTTTTTTTGACAGAGGAACAGATGTGTTGCATTGAATGTCAAATAGAACTCTCAATATGTGATAATTAATCAATTAGTCAATCTACATATAATTGATCTGACACTATTATTTATATTTCATTAATCACTTAATATTTATTTAATTTTCTTATGCAAAAATGACCAAAATCTATTCCAGCTTCTCAAATGAGAGCATTTGCTGCTTTTTCTTGTCTCATAAAATAATAAATTGAATGTCTTTGGGTTTTTGAACTGTTTGTTGGAGAAACTTTTACTTTTACTACTTTTTTTGACATTTTATAGACTAAACTATCGACACATTATTCAATAATGAAAATAATTCATTTACATCCCCAATGTTGAAAATATCATGAATTAATATATATTGCAGACCTGCAAAGAAATCTGCCTTATCCTGCACGCTTCTCCCCCACATACATCGGTTTCATTATTATGAGGGTCGATTCTAGCAGCCTGTGATACATGTGGTGCGGTTTCAGAAGCTTTTTGTCTCGACCAAGAATAACATTAGAGACTGAGTTATTTTGTTTTCTGTCATTTCAAATTGAAATATATATATATATCAGCTTCAGAACAAAAAATATCAATATACACTACCGTTCAAAAGTTTGGGGTCACATTGAAATGTCCTTATTTTTGAAGGAAAAGCACTGTACTTTTCAATGAAGATGACTTTAAACTAGTCTTAACTTTAAAGAA
>JAVQJL010016260.1:0-19321 GCA_036024295.1 Nannoperca obscura
GTTTTTCAGCTGCAGGGACAGGACGACTGGTTGCAATTGACGGAAAGATGAATGCGGCCAAGTACAGAGAGATCCTGGAAGAAAACCTCTTCCAGAGTGCTCAGGACCTCAGACTGGGCAGAAGGTTCACCTTCCAACAATACAATGACCCTAAGCACACAGCTAAAATAACAAAGTAGTGGCTTCGGAACAAATCTGTGACCATTCTTGACTGGCCCAGCCAGAGCCCTGACCTTAACCCAATTGAGCATCTTTGGAGAGACCTGGAAATGGCTGTCCACCAACGTTCACCATCCAACCTGACGGAACTGGAGAGGATCTGCAGGGAAGAATGGCAGAGGATCCCCTAATCCAGGTGTGAAAAACTTGTTGCATCATTCCCAAGAAGACTCATGGCTGTACGAGCTCAAAAGGGTGCTTCTACTCAATACTGAGCAAAGGGTCTGAATACTTATGAACATGTTATATTTCAGTTTTTTACAAAAAATTCTACATTTCTGTTTTTTTCTGTCAAGATGGAGTGTACATTATGAGAAATAAAATGAACTTTTTCGATTCTAGCAAATGGCTGCAATAAAACAAAGAGTGAAAAATTGAAAGGGGTCTGAATACTTTCCATACCCACTGTACATCACATTTTAATGGGGTTTTCTAGAACCTTTTGATTGCAGATAAAATCTTTGGGTTTTCTAGAATTGTGAATTGCAATAGAACCTTGGGGTTTTCTAAATCCAGTGCATTGCAGATAAAACCTTAGGATTTTTTTGAACCAGTAGATTGCAGATAAAACTTGAAAAACAAAAGATGAATTACGTCAGATCCTTGGGATTTTCTAGAACTGTGGATTGAAGATTAAACCATGGGGGTTTCTAAAATTGGTAGATTGAAGGTGGAAACATGGGTTGTTTTTTCTTTTTAACCAGTAGTTTACAGATAGAACCATGATGCTATTTAGAACTGTGGATTCCATGTAGAACTTTGGGGTTTTCTAGAACTTTAGATTGCAGATATAACCTTGGAGCTTTCTAGAATCTATGTATTGCAAATTGAACACTGGGATTTATAACTGTGGATTGTAATAGAACCATTTTTTAGAATGATGGATTGCAGATTTAATTTTTAGGTTGAAATAGAAAGCTCCATGCCACAAAATCCCCACTTAACATGAATTAAATGACTTATTGTGTGTTCTCGTTTCCTTTAGTAAGAACTGTTCAGGTTTCATAGTTTTGTGAACAACGAGGTCTCTCAGACAACAAAAATACATCCAGTGCCTTTTAGCTTCTAAGATTATGCAGCAGATGTTGATGGTGTGTGTTACCAATACAGGAGGTATGTATTGTACCTTGTACCATGACCTTACAATACAGTCATACACAATCCATTCAGACAGACGTGTAACAGTGTAGGTGGTCACATGAAACACCAGATATAAATCTAAATGGGTTTTTTTCAAATGGGGAAATTCAGTAGATGCTGATACAAAAACTAATGTAAATGTCCAGTAGTGTGCAGAGTCATAGGTCATAGTCATAGGCTTAGGAAAATCTGGACCTTAGCAGTGCCGAAGATTTCAAGTTTTACCTATATGAGCACTGACATTAGTGAATGTATTCATAATACTAGCAGGTACACTTAACTTATTTTCTCTATATAATTCCAACAAACACTCAAGATTTAATGATCATGTAAAGTCATATAAAATATGTCTTTTGTGTTGTGAAAAAGAGGTCTTGTGCGCCAGAAGTGCCTCCCCTGACTCTGCTGATGCTTTGTCACTACTTGCCTTGTAACTGAGCTGCAAGATGCAAAGTGGTGCTGTGATCCAACATGTTATACTAATGAGGTCAGAAACAGGCAGGACAATGCCTAACCCACTCTCAGGCCTTCACACTTTCACATCAACAATTTTTTTCAACAGACTGGTTTCCAGCAAGTACCACTACCACCAAACACATGATAAAGTTCCTAATGCTTTTGGGGAACTATCAATACATGGGCTGCGTGTCAGGAGCAAATATAAAATAGAATCATCCAGGACAACTGACAGAAGAACTGAGGAAAAAGAGAATGTGGAGGTGAGAAAGAGGTAGCAGCAATAAAAGAAAGACTGATTCTTTAGGTTGAAAGAGCTTTAGTTGGTGCATGATTCCAAGAGGGGAAGAATAACAATAATTGCAATAACACAGTCAAGGTAGGATAGGATGTGAGAAAGACAAGGACAGAGAGCAGACAGACAGCAAGGAGGGTTAATAAGTGATGGAATAAAATAAAGGACAACTAGAAGCAGTAAAAGCAAACACTGCATGGACAGAATGATAGATGAAAGAGGAACCAAAACCCAATGAATAAGTGCTTTGTGCAAACAACCCAACAAGCTTTCTATGAGCAGCAGCAGGTGGTGAAACTCAGTGTCAACCCAGACGATCACAAAATAGTATTCTGGCTAACTGAAAGAGTGATGGGAAGTTGAGAACGGAAGTTCATTCTTGACCTTTGGGAACAACATATGTAACAAAATAATCCCATGGGTCAGCTAAAGCTTTTTGGAACTTGCGTTGTTTTAATGCAAGACGTGGGGCTTGATGTCAACTTAAGGTGTTGAATCGCTTGTGATAAGCAGTCTTGGGCAAGTTACATGAAAACTCCAACCAGTTAATCATTGGATATTTCTCATTTTAAAAGTCAATTGCAGGACTTTACTAATTTCTCAGAAGAAAGAACATTTAGTTACATAACTTGTTGCATTTCTTTCTTTACTCATCCCAGCTTTGTCAAATGTGCTTTTAAACACTTCCAAATTCTCCATACCCACAAGTCACATAGCCTATAATTTTGTCGGATTTACTGACTATCAACAGCTAGCTAAACGTTAGCCTTGGTGACTGCACACCGCTTTCCAGAAGTCCTGGACTCAGTTGTACAGTTCACACACCCTGCAACTCTAAACAAAACTCTTGCATGTAAGTGTGCCTGTGGCTATCCGAGCTAAAAACTTTTAAATTACAGCGAGTCTATTTTTTTTTTCTTGCCTCTCTACACCTCACGGCCATGCACCAAGCTAACACGCCCCAAACCAGACTGTCCTTCAAAGACAGTAGACAAGACAGTAAAAAAGAAGACCCTAAAACTTCAAAGTAAGGCGGTGTTGCTGGGATAAGTAACTGTAATGTATCATCACTGAATTTCAAATAGTAATCTCTTACACTACTTTACATTACCCTAACACGTTACTAAGAAATGCCACATAAGCAATCCCACTGGGATTCTCTGGTGGTTCCTGTTGAGTTGGCAGTGCTGGTCTTATAATTCTCATTTATCATCCCTAATCCTGATTTGTATGTGACTGCAAACAGTGCAGTAAGTACTAATGATTTGATAACTAGCAAATTATGTTCATGATGTTGGCTGAACATAAGTTCTTTAGTTTGTCAAACTAGGCAACTAAACTATGTTCTAGAATTAGAATATTAGAACAAGTAATGAGCAAACTGAACAACTTTTACAGTGCTAGTTCAGTTACCAAAAGTTGAAGGCAGCCTCACACATGCAAGCTCAAATACCCAGTAGATTACCTTGCAGCATTGCTAATTCGCTGCTTGGACTTTCATCTTCCTTGCATTCACTAAACCAGCCACTATAAACTGTGAGGGCCAGGGTCTGTGGAGCTCAGTGTCTGCAGCTTTTCATTCCAACTGAACTCTACAGTAGCTAATATTACAGATTAACATAACAAGTCGAAAAGATTAACAAATCTATGAGACAAGCCACTTTGCTGTTTAGATCAGTGGTGCATAATTTAGAAACACTACTGCTACTACTCCATCACTGCTGTCTCCATGATCCCATCATTTCTTCCACATTAGCAGCTCTGCTCCATAAATCTGCCTACAGCATATGACAAATATATGCAGAGGAGGTTATATCCGTGTTAGACTATAACACAATAAAGCCGATCTGTGCCCTTATTTAAAAACTTTAACAACCTCTGATTTCGTCAGGTTGTCATGGCGTGTGTTGTAATAGGGAGCTGATGCAATGCAGTAAAACAAAGGAAAATTAAGAAGTTCAGCTGCTGAACTCTGCTGCTCTCTTTTAGCGGCAGCCTGCTGGCATCTAGCAAGTTGTGGAAGGAGGGGGGAAACACTCAAAAGCACAAGTGTGTGTCGGAGCAGCGTGCATTGTAAAATAGCACACACACTACAAGACTCTGTTTTATTATCTAGGAATGAACTGCAAGAGCTGGCTGTGAGGAGTGACTGTGTGCATGTATGTGGGTGTGGGTGCATCTGTGTGCAATGAGTCTTTGCTTTGCATGGGGCGTGTGTAAGTTGTTATTAGAGAGCATCAGGGAGCGGTCGGTTATGGGGAAACAGAAGGAGAGCCGAGTTATAATTCCTCGCCATGAATTATTCATGAGCATTTGCATGTATATGTGTGAACATGCACTTGTATGTGTATTTGCCATCCAGCACGGGAGCAACGTTGGCTGTGGCTCCTATACAACCACAACAATTGCAGTTCACTGAGTTCACCATAACCCACCACTAATCTGACCTTGGATTACCATTATCTTCCCAAAGAATTGTGGGATACAGCTGTCTAGTTGGGCGACTAAAGGCAATGCCAGGTTATGTGGTTAGCATTGTGAATTAACAAGAAAAAAGTAGCATCTGCATGTAATGCTGAATGCTGAGAACCAAATTTATAATCAAAGGTTACGAGACAGTACATCCACAAGGTAATCATAAGTCTTTCCAGGAATTCATGGTCTTGTGATCGCACAACAAACATTTAAAAAAAGGATTAATGTTTGCCAAGTTTACCAATAACAGAAGCTTTTTGCATAATATATAATTCAGAAACACTTTCATAATCCAAAACTCAGTTACAGTAGGAAGTACTGTTTTCAAGGAAATTGTATTCTCAGGCAGAACATGCCCTCAGCTTATGTATCACTCAGAATAAGCTAATCAATATTTTTACATCAACAGTGGATCAAATGGCTGTGTAATGTGAAAGGAGTTGCTCATGGTGATACAGAAAATTGTCACCAACTCAGCAGCTCCCCTCAGCCCTAGCAAATTGTTTTTGTCACAACTTCAGCCAGATCCTAAACATTAATTCACTTGCCTGCTCTGTGTTAACCTGTCATATAACTCACCCTGTCATTACAGCTCCAGCCACTCCCTCCTGCCATTTCCCTCACCTGACCATCTCCGCCCACTTACTCACTGGCTCACCATTTCCCTGATTAGTCTTCCAGAATTATTGCACCTGTGATTCTGCCTTCATGATCTACTGCCTGACCCACAGACTCCTGACTGATTCCCAGCCTTGCTGCTTATTGGATTTTTTTGCCCGATCTGACAGTTCAAAAAGGCAGGCAAGGGTCAAAACCAGGTAGACAGAGTAAACTTGGACTTTTATCTGACCTTGGGTTTAAGCTGTGTCTGCTGGATGTCTAAATTAGCAACTGTTAACTAGCATGTTCGTCATAACTTTATAAGGTTATAATATGTCAATGCTGTGTTTACAGCTTGTTCCACTGCTTCAGAGTGACCACAAAATCAATGAATGCAGCTTTAAGTAAGTGCATTTTGAATGTAGAGCTTCACCTGTAATGGGGTAGGTTTAACAGTGTATATATATATATATATATATACAATATATATATATATTGTTGAGAGGTACCAGTTGCAATTGCAGCATCTGGTAAAGATGCCTCCTGGGTGTCTTTGGATGCCTCTTTGAAGGTGACCCCACTTGATGGATTACATTTCTCCTGCTAGCCTGAGAGCACATTCTCTTCTCTTAGGCTTTGTTCATTCTGCAGGCAAATCAGATTTATTTCTCATATCAGATCTTTAAAACTCTCCATGCTGTATGTGCAAGTGATGAGATCAGATTTGTGTGTCCAGAAATCACCCACCTCACTGCATGGGTCACTGTTGTAATGATGAAGGCGTCAGTTATTACGTACGCTGGTGACATGGCTTTCCAACACAGAAGCATGAGAAATGGAGATCCATTATCTCAGCCTCAAAACAATCCCGCTTTCCAGTGGCAGTGCAGAAAAAGCCTCCTCCGTCGCACCAGACAAACTCAGCGACAGAGGAGGCTGCTGCTAAACAGCTGCTCTGATGCACTTCATTGACTGAATTTGACATTGTTGTGTATTGCGTTGTGAGTGACGCAAAAGACACTTTCCAATTTCAGCGGCCAAAGCATCAAGACGCATTTGTAAAAATATGATTTTGGATATGTCTAAAACCGGATTTAGGCGGAACAGTTGAAACACGGCCTTAGAAGGATCTGGAGGAAGCTGCTGTGAAAAGAACATCTGAATTGCAACTATGCAACTATATTCTTCTTAAAAATATATAAATAAAGCTATATTCTGATAAACAAAGATTGCTATAGCCAGAGCTTTTCTGTAAGACTTCTCCTTTGAATGTAGCATTAAGTGTCAGCATGAGCATGCTGTGTCATAGAGGGGTAGGAAGATCCTTCCAGTATGTTCAAAGACTCAGCTAGTCACACTCACAACATGATTTGAAGATAATTTTTTACAGGCATTTTCATACAAGCATTCATTGCCAACAGGCTGTTGCTCTACATCTATATATAACATCTCTATCATCTTTCAGCGCCACGGGAGATTCATCTGGAGGTAGTGGTGGCTGCAAGAGAGATACAGGAAGAAGTGAAATTTTCAATTAACCTACTTTGATCAGCCTCTTAGTGTTTTTTATTTTTGGGTGGGAGGAGACGTGAAGTTGTTCAGTGCGCTAACACTGCGTGTCTTTTCCAATTTAGTGTCCTGTTATCATGCGGGTGCATCACACACCCACTCCTCCTCACTGTGTTGGGATTAAGACAACAGATTTCTTGCCACCATCAGCCTACATGGTGGATTAAGACCAAAGCAAACCCCAGGTTGTTGCTCTCATTTTCTCCTCTTAATTTCCCTCGCTCTGATTCTGAAGCAGCCTTCATCTCTCCTAAATGAGCCTCTTCAAGAGGATGAGCCCAGTTTATAGCTGAAAATCAGCATTTTGGCGATTAAGGCCACTAGATGGATATCACACCACAGTCATCAGATCATGCTTTAAAGAGCCTCTGACCCCGAAAAGCCAATTTGTATTGCATTTTTGCTTGCAGGATTTTAAGCGTCCCTATGAACTTGTGACTCAGATAAACATGTACAAGTGATTGATTCCTGCTGATTCAAAAGGTGCAAGAGAGTGGCTCATTTGTCAGGTGCTTAGACACTGCGTGATACATAATCGTTTATCAGTGTGTATGATCGGTGCACACGGGTGTTACTGTGTCAGACATAGTTTGCCAACACTTGGTTAACAGTCCAATACAAAGCTTGATTTACAGAGGCCCTCTGTGCTTACTGCAAGTGGAATCTATACTAAGCACATTAGCACTTCAAGCTGAGGAAGAAGGCAGCCAGAGCCGGCATCTTGACCATCAGGCTTACATAGTAGACGGTTACCTAGCTACTGACTTTAATCAATTTTAGAGCCATTAAGGCAGACTGGGTGGGAGACAGACCAAATGAAGGGTCATGAAGCAAATTTTAAATGAGTGTGGGCACACATAATGAAGGATGAATCACTTCTGCCTGCTAATAATGAGACAAGAGCTGATATTTGTGCAGGTTGACGGCAGCTTCATATGGAAGCCCATGTCTACCAGGTAAAGAAAAAAAGGGATGAAATAAAATAGTAAGTAAAGATTTTGACTTAATTAGACAAAATTATGCAACACTATGATGTTGTAAATCATGATACTGTTGATTTTTTATAGTTTTAATCTAGTATCTCCTGATTTTGGCAAATTATATTTTAGCATCTCATAGTTATAACTTTGTATCTCAAAATGAAATACCCAACAACATTGGGGTATCTAATAGTGTCTAATTTGGCTTCTTGTATCTAATAATTTAATATCTCTAAATAGATAGATAGATCTTCTTTATTAAGTTTGAATTTATACGTTTCTCTCACAATTTAGTTGTATCTCAAATATTTGACTCATTTAGACCTTTTTTTTTTTTACCATGCCTCTCTTTTTATTTAGTTTCCAATCATATATAGGCTTCCAAAGTTTAATTGCCTCATTATTATTATTATCGACTTGTGAACGGAAAGGCTTTTAGTAAACTGCAACTTCCTCTCTACATTACCTCTCTACAAGACTAACAGAGTCACCAGTGCTAATGTTGTGAAGCAGCCTCCGCAGCTGTTCTCACTTCAAACAAGCTCTAAAACCATGTTATATGTATGATGCTCGGTGGGTATGCTCAAAGGCTTTCAGATTTATTATTAAATGAATGAAGAGGTACCTGTGTGAATCAAAGCTTATTCAAATGTGCACTGGTGTCAGCTGGCATCTGAGTCTTAGCCTAGTTACATAGCTTAAGTTTGATCTCGTGGGATTTTATTAGTATAATAAAAAGCAAAGCAAACGCCCACTCTGCATGTCTTTTTTACATTTTACAAATGGTCTTATTTACACAGTTTTGACCATTATACATATCAGTTATGATACTCACCAAGGTAATTCCTGTAATCTGGGAATGCAAGCCATGTTTTAAAGAGCATTCTTATCAACCAGAATACCTGAAAACACCTGGATGTGCAGGGCCTTTTATTTATTTCATTTTATTTCTTTTATTTGTGTTAAATTGGATTTATTGTCATTACCAGTTTCTGACTTGTAAATTGCGTTTGCGTCAACATCAAATAATTAACAGGGATATGTATTTGAATCTAATGCAAAGCCAACATTTGGTACTTGACAGCTTTTACACTACAAAGTAAGGAGACATGCTTTGTTTGTGTGTAAGTGTGTGTGATTTGAGTGAACTGACCTTTTAAGGACCAATGTTCCATTTAAGCAGAGATTTTGATGATCTGCATCTAATTATCACATTGCTCAACAACTGAGTTTGGCATCTCTTGCGTTAAACTACTGTAAATGCAGCTTCCCTCAGCTAAGACTCCGGTGAACTCCATTATGAATTGCATGCTTGCTGTATAGCGTTTTCGCCTGTCAACACAGTTAAATTGAACGTCACTTGTGATCAGCATGGCTCAGTAAACACGCTTTACACACTGTCTTTACCATCTCTCTATATACCTTTGGGCCTACCTCCTCCTCCTCAGCACTCCCCACCTATTGTGAACGCTCAGTGTCAGCCAATTAGGAGAGACGATGACACCACCCCCCCTCCGGCAGAAGAAACGAGGGCTCCTTGTTTCTTTGAAAGACAAGCCACAAAAGGCTCACTCTCAAACATACTGCAGCACAAAAGGATCACACTTCCATAATTGGCTGTCTCGGATGACGTTCAAAAGGCGGCCTACTATCCTCAGATTGGAGACAATAAACAATACAGCATGAATAAAACATTAATCACAATTATTCATGTCAGGGATATAAACAAATGATTGCCTTTTGTAAATATTTCATCTGGGGTGTCTTCTTGCCACGTTGCCTTGTGTGGCCCTGAGAGGAGTTGAAAGGGATAACAGGAGGGGGAGATGATCTTTCCGGGCTTGGGCGTTTGGTTAAACATTAATTGGGCCAACACCGTATGGGAGTGGCTTTAATCTTCTCACTGCCGGAACCGCTATCTCCTTCACCCACCTCCTCCTATCTCCCCTCTTGATCATCTCCGCTCACCTCTACATCCTCCCCGCCCCTCTCATCTTGATCCCCTCTCCCTCCTTTCATCTCTTCGCCCTATTCTCTCCTCTTTAACACCACCCCCCTGCCTTCTCCTCATTGACGGATTGGGCTATCACCTCTCTATGCTCTGCACTATATCATCTTAGATGCGGGTTATTCAAATTAGGTTTGAATCTCTTTTTTTTTCCTCCCACCTCGATGCTGGTACCAGTTCAGACCCATTTGTCAGTTTCCCAAGAAACTGGAGTCATGTTGAAAAGTCTTGACAGTGTTTTGATGGGATTCCATATTTAATGTGTGTGCATATTAGGGCTGACCGATTTATTTAACACATTGTAGGTGACAGTTAACTGCAGCTGATTTCATCAGTTATAATCACAACAGTTTTCAGTATTTTATTAATAAAGCTAAGATCTGTGAGACAGCAAAAACTCTATGCTGTTAATAGATGATATTATGCCCTCTGAATGCCACTTTCTGGACTAGTTACACTCGACCAAAGATGCCTTCATCATAGAAGAAAGGTCACCATCGTCAGTAGAAAGTCCAAGTGAAACCGGAATCCAGGTTCTGTTTCAGAAATAAGAAAACCTTAAAACCTCTCTATTGAGGGACTCAACACTATCATTAGGGTCATTAGTCCAATATAAAACATTATGAGGTGTAATTTATCATCAATTTGTCAATATTCTTATAACTGGAAAACTTTGCTGCTGTTTTTAAGTTACAGTTTAGTTACTATTTTAATATATGTGCGTAATGTTGCTATACCACTAGTTTGCCATTTGATGCCAAATGACTTTTTAAGTTAAAAAAAAAAACTGGGAGGATCTTAACAACAAGCATAGGGACAAAGCATACCATGCAGACAACAATTGCAGACCAGTAGCTTCTGAGTATTTGATCACTATATCAGCCAGAAGAAAATCTCACTTCAGCATTTTCCTCAAGTTCTTCAGCCCTAGTGTATACTGTAGCTTGTACAAGGGGAGTGCGTGAGGATAGAGGCTACTGGGAAGTAGAGAAAAGAGAAACAGGCCACCCAAGGATGTACTGAGATGTAAAGTTTTATTCAGAGACAACTGGGCATGTTAAGTACTTTGCCCTGTACTATTATGGCTTTTCCTTGTAACACGCTGACTGATGACTGCAGCAGTGTTACCGAGGATAACAGCTGTCCCGCAGGATTTGGCGTCATGTAAATTTTCACATGTGCATTGTTTCCAGTGAGACAAGAGTCATCTATCTCACACAGGATGAGCAGAACTAAGCCACTGCCCAGTCACCAGGTAATGCTTTAACACCTGAGATTGGCTGCTCTTCGTTCTATTCAGCCTTTTTTCTCATTTCATCAGCAACATGTTCCAATTTCCAATTTCTTTCGTACACTGCATATGCGGGCTATGTTAACGGATTAGTCTACTCCCTCCTGGCAGCCCCCTAAAGCACCGTTTCTTTTTCCATCACCACTCTTTTTCGTCTTTCCTTCTCTCTTAAAGCATTTGAAAATTGTGTTGCATATTTATTCCTGCAGAATTAGCATCACAAACACTCTTCCCAGGCTCTTTGTTATGCTTCAGGGGGAGGGAGAGTGAGGAAAAGTAGATTACGCTTTTCGTTTCTCTGAGGCACACTCAAAGCAGGCTTTCTAGGCTTCCTTGTGCTTTTGAGCAGAGCTTGGGGCTTATGGAGACGCACTCCATCTACTTGAAGTAAAGATGACTATGACTTAAAATAATGTTATTTCTCTGGCATTCCTGTTAACCACGTCGTTTCCTCTCTCTCTCCCTCTCACCATCACTTCCCCTTTCCTTAAGTCTTATTATTCATCTGCCTTCCATCCCTACACATCTCCTGCTTTATCCATGCAAAGAAACACTGACCCTATTTGACGCTATAACTAAAGATTTTACAGTTTATAGATTTTGTATGAAGTGTAGCTCAACTTGTTGGTTTATCGAACAATGAGTTTATTTATTCCTGTGCAAATGAAAAGATGTCTTACGTAGCTGCTGGGGTGCACGACAAATCACTCTTGTAGAAGTTCAGATCTCATCACACACAAGAGTTCTTTTGGAGAAAATGATGTGTTTCAAATCCAGTGTCTCTAGGTTCACTTATAAATGAATGATGTATCTTGCATTCAGCTTTTGGATCAATTTGCATTCAGCTACTTAGGGTTTGCTCTTGAGGGAACAATGAGGTTTACATCCTATAACGTCAGGTATGTTCAGGAGTTCTTCAAGTTTGGACATGAACAAATGTTGCATTTTGCAGTTTATAAATTAGTTAATGACATGTTGCCCACCAAGGGTTCACTTATAAATGAGAATGAGGTGTTTTAAAAAAAATACATTGTTTTTATAAAATTCCAAGGAATTTATGCACTGTTTATGTTAGCTCATAAACAATCGGTTAATTTTGCATCTAGCTTATTCATTATTGCTCATGAGCAAATGATGTGTTTTTTATCCAGTTACTCTAGGATGCAAGGCACATTTCGCTACACACTGCTGACTGTGTTGGTGAGTGGACCAAGTCTGAGGACCAAACTACAATAACTAACTTCCTGTTGTTTATGACAAGCGGCATGCACATATCCCTTTCACCTCACGCAGTATCTTTGCCTGGTCTGGACCAAAGTGACGCACTGTCCAACTGACACAGCCACACCTAGCGGGTATTTACAACCTGGATTTTGTTGCAGTAGTTTTGCCTTAATTCCTTTCAGCGTGACTTCAACAGGGCAGCCCCATGAATTGTCACGCAGGTTTTTTATAATTATGTTTTTGGGCAATTTATGCTTTCATTAGAGAGCCGACAGTGGAGAAGCAAATGAGGAAATGACAGGACAGGGAATGAGGGGAGAAAGAGACAAGGAATGACATGCAACAAAGGTGCCTTAAACTCTAGTCCACCAGGGCGCCCCAAGACAGGTTTTAAACAATTATCTGAACAACCTATTGGGAAGAAAAACCAAGAGAGGATACATGGTAAATATGTAGCATAATTGTCCATTGCATTGTGAAACTATGTGTGTGCACAACAATGGAGTCAAATAACCTCTGCAAGAAATAATGGACCTGTACAGACAGTTAGGGAATAACTTTCACCATTTGCCATCACTTCCAAATAGTTGTTTTAAACCTGTCTGATTGCCTATATAATTGCTCCATCTCCATTCTAAAGCTGCGTCTCAGCAGTGTGTCAGCAGGTGTGCTGCTGGTAGTGTGTACGCTGTCAGGTCTGTCCAACAGAAACCTGTCCGTGTGAGACTAATGAAAACCACAGGAGAGAGCTTGCAGCCAAACCAGGCTAAACGCTCCTGACAGCATCAAAGCACCCAGGGTCAATGAGGTCCGTCCCAAGACACGCATAGGGACACACAGACCCATACAGACCAGAAATTCTCCTTATCCCCCTCCCCCACATGTTTAATCCATGTGCCTCGGGCAAACTCACATCCTCGGTTCCTACCTTCATCCTCCTTCGTCAGCCTCCAGGCACCCTCACCAACTCCTCACCCGACTCTGATTTTCCCCTCACTGTCCTACCTTACGCAGTCTGTGCTACTAAAAGCACAGTGTGCAGATGTGGCAGCTAGGTCACATCCCCCCTTTCTTTCCACTCCATTTCATTCTCTTCAGGTGGACAGGGAGGATGATTGGGATGATAGGATTGGACACATTTTTGGTTGTTGTTTCTTTTCCCTTTTTTCAGTCTTTGGAAAGAATTATATGTATCTGTTCAGTTAAAATCAGAAATACATGTTTTGGTTGTTACACTGTAAAAAGTCAAAACTGCAAAAAACTAACATTTCATGCCTGGAATTTTTTTTTCTGTCAATTTCTTAATTTGTCAATTTGAGTTAATTGTTGCATTGTAAATGACAGTTGTAACGGCATTGCTGTCTGTAGGGAATGTCTTGCAGACTGGTCTATTGATACCTTCATAATGCAAAAACCCACCAAATTCACATTATCCATTTCTGGATGTGCATGATATGTTTTGTTAAAGGAACAGACAGACATTTTGGGAGATTTCTTTGCTTTCGTTCCACGAATTCAATGAGAAGGTGGATATCAGTCTCATGTTTGAGAGTGAAGTGTGAATCTGGAGTCAGGATGTGGTTAGCTTATCTTATTATGAAGACGGGAAGCAGGGAGCAACAGCTAGTTTGGCTCTGTACAAGGTAAAAAACAAACCTACCGTACTTTCCCGACAATTGAGCGCACCTGTATATAAGCCGCACCCTCTGAATTGACGCGCAAAATGACTGATCTGAAGAATTTATTGTGAGTGAGTTTGATTCACGGTGATTCGAATGGTTTCATTGGTCCACTGCGACCTGTTCGGCAATTTCATTGGTCTGGTGTGACGAGCCTAAATGTATTGGCGGCATGACGGTGTGAAAACAGTAGCGGTTTATTGTCCGGAAATTATGGTACTAATACCTCTAAAGCTCACTGCCTAACATGTTGCATCAGTTTTCTTAATCTGTACACAAACATATGTAAAAATGACAATTTGTGGTTTTAGGGGGAGAAACGCACCTTTATGCTGAACTGTATTCAGTTAGTTTTATTCTACAACCCAAAGAAGATTCAGTTCCACACTTTGTTCCCATTTATAGACTGTAAGCTATGTCATTGATACTGATCTGCAGAAGTTATTAATACAGTAATATTAATATATAATAATATACTTTATACCACAAACAAAATCACAAAGCATAAAATGTTGACAGCTTTAGATATTTTCCTGGCTTGTTAATGTTGTTTCAGAAGTGGTCAGCAGGTCAGTCTCCAGTGCAGTTGGTAATGGAAATTTCTACTGTAATCAATGTGTGAAGCAAAAACATACCGCACTATTCCTGTAAAGTAACCACCTGATAGTAACAGATCAAATATACCTCGGTGCAGTACATTCCATGTCATTCCAGGAATTCTATGGAAATGTCAAATGTTTTGGAACAGCCAATTCTCAACAGGGATCCTGCTATACTTAATAAAACATAAGTAATCTCAACACAGTTCACAGCAGAGAGCTGGCAGGAAATGTGGGGATTCAGGGACTATCCTGTGTGTCTTTACACTATACTTTAGATGAATAAAATTAATAGATTGTCTGACTTTATATTTCACAGAGAGGGGTTAGAGGAGAGGAAGAGCTTTTAGAAACTGGCTACTGCCTACTGTTTTTATGTTAATGGGAGGACATCATAAAAGGAACTGCTCTACATGGGACACAACCATTTTATCATGAATGACAACAAAGACTCTTATTGTACAGTTACAATCTGCTTGTAAACATATTCATTTCAGCTATTCTTATTGTTTCTATTTTTCAGTGAGTAAATAATTGTGAATTTCACTGATAAGGTTTCAATGCAACCTAATGAAATCAATATTTGTCTATAGGACTGTTGATTCAGTCAGGTCACAATAGTTTAACACTGAGACATATGTTTTATGCTTTCTTTCTTAGAGTGAGATCACAAGATCAATACTACTCTCATGTCTGTGTCTTGAGTACGGAGTTTGAGTCAAGATGTGGTTAGCTTAGCTTAGCATAAAGACTGGAACCAGGTGGAAACATCGAGCCTGGCTCTGTTCAAAAATACACCTTCAAAGTTTACTAATTAATATGTTGCAGGCTGTTTTTTTAATACACACGCAAATAAAACTGTAAAAATGACTATTTACTATGTAGTAGGAGTTATGTCCTGTACCTATTTCTTGGTGAACTTGCCAGATTTGGTGCTATTGTGCCTGCAGAGACCTGAACCAAAACCTGAGCTCATTAACTGTATCTGGAAACGTGTGCTGTACCTGAAGATGCTGCTGCACAGGAGAGCTGGGCCACCAAGAAATAGTTCCATCGTAACACTAAAACCACAAATTGTCATTTACATTCAAACAAAATGTGTGTTTTTTTGTGTGTTATTAGTGAGTTTAAGAGTTGTTGGTAAGTGTATTTTGGTAGTAGTGATACAGCCAGGCTAGCTGTTTCCCCCTGCCTTCAGTTTTTATGCTAAACTAGGCTAACCACATCCTGACTTAATACACATATTTCCCAAAATTCCATGTAATTAGGCTAAATATGCACTGTATGTATGTGACCATTTGTATACCATTTTTACTTTGCTAGCTTCAGAATGTACAATCATATGTTTATGTTTAGTGACACACAAGTTAAACTCTAAATAACATATACTGTATATTCATCCATCAATAAATTGATCCCATTAAATTTTATACATAGTTTATTTGGATCATCAGTACTCTTTTTCATCATGTATCATATTTGAATTAACCCTTTCCTTCTCCTGCTTTGAAATACAGGAGTTACAGTATAGATAATTACAATATAAATAAGTGCTGCTTTATAAAAATGACAATAACGGTAACCACGATGGCAGTGACTTTCCAGTTCCATGCTCCTGGTACTTTAATGACATGGTAAACTTGGTGAAGCTAATATGACAAGCTAGTTTTTCTGATACACTTTGTAAGTACTTTTTACTTCAGTGCAAAATGATGTAGGAACTAAGGTAATCAATTTGCAGATTCAACTAATTAACACTAATTAAAACTAATGACTTTAAACATAATGCTTTTGTTTCAAGCTAGCAAGGTTATGTTTCAACATTGAAATATCTGAATAGTTTATTTCGGTTTATGTCCAGTGGCAAGCAACATGTAAACATAGTCTCTGTATTCTTGTGCTGAGAGTGTTTGTTGTTCTTCAGTAGGAGAGTTTCAGTCTACATTGTCTCGATTTGCCTGTGTTTTTGCCTGGAAAACAAATATATCTATTATTGTCAGAAACTCATGCAAAACTTACGTAAAGCAGCTGCCAGTTTGGCCACAAACTGAAATGACTGTTGGTTTAGTTCCTTGCAGACATAAGACTGATTTGACAACCTATACTGCAACAGAAAGAAGCATAGACATTGCTATTGCATCATCCTAAAAGGATAGAGGTTCTTCAAGTGAATCATAAAAATGAACATAGTATCTGAATAATTGTTTGATTATGATGTTATTCAGTATGTTGTCCATTTGAAAATGAAGCAGGGCGTCACGACAAGACTCCTTTAGACATTCTTCTAATCTACATACACTCGGCCAGGCTATTAAAGCATTACAGGTAGTGTGATACATGTACATTGTAACAATCAAAAAATATATACACAGTCCTGTGTTATTATTTGAAAAATACAAAAATGTCCTATTTAACCTTTACTAGCGGCTAACATTATTCAATCGTTTCATTTGTATTGCTACATGCACACTGAGCTCTCTAAACAAAAACACACAGGCCAGTCTATGCAAACACAGTGAGACGAGAGCCTTAGTGTAGCATAAAGCCAACAGTTTATCATCTGTGGGGTCATCAAACAGCAGGAAAAGCAATTTTCCTAGTGTTAGCTATCTCCTATTTAAACTGCTTTTAGAAATATAGTTTTGAGTAAATAAACATGCACAATAGACAGTATTTATGTGTTTTAAATACAACGTTAGGGTTATAGACTTGTTTATTAACATATAGACTATGTCCAGCAAACTGCATTACTGTTGAGCAAAAGACTGGCATGATTTGTTTGTTTTTAAATACACTGAATGAAGGGACCAACAGCTGACGACAGATTAGTGGACAGTACAACTGATCTGTACATTGTAAAATGAACAGTTGGACAGTGTCGAATGGACAACAGAATTAAGTCATTTTGATATATTTACAAAATGTAGATCAAAATTATATCTCAGGCCGTCAGAGGCATTATGAAATCTGTTGTAGCATTTAGTGTGTGGCAGTGGAAATATATATATAAATATACAGTATATGGCAGTACATGCCAGTTCCCTGAATTTATTGTTGACTTGGCCCTGAAATGTTTCTGGTCAGCCATCAAAGCGAGGTCTGAGGAGACAAGAGCAAGGATAAACAAGACCAACCTTCACTGAAGTCTTTGCTGGACAAACACACCCTTTATTGTCAATCCACTAATCTTGCCATTCAGATGGCAGCAGCACTACATGAGCTTGGATAACATGGCCAAATAGCATGCTACAGCTGATAGACAACAACTGTTGCACTACCAAAACTTTCTCGGTAAAACTCCACAATTTGTGTTCCACGTGTGCAAGTACATAGATATAAATAGACTGATTGGGACTTGGAATCAACACAGGAGTAGCTGATATAATGGCTATGGAGTGGGATGTCTGGGCTACCTTGCTTAGCCTGCTGCTGGTCTGGAGCTGGACATGCATATGTGGCTGGTTTTCACTTATAGAATTTCCATTAAAACAAACATTAACTATGGGAACCTCCCTTCATGTGAAGACACTTTCACTGCCTGTGGACAGACAGCAGGAAACTGAAGAAGAGCAAAATAGAAGATTTTTTTTGTATTTTCTCCCTTGAAAAGACAGTGAGTTGTTTTTTTAAACTCAACATCTCAGATGGATTCTATTTTGTTTTCAGTGCCTAAAGCTCTGAAAAAAGTTCAGTTCTGATATTCACCAGATAATGAAACATGAACAGTTGCATTGTACCACTAAAGACAGTTTAGCAAACATTTGTTTCATGCCAAGTAAGCTCCCTCAAGACCTGTAGTTATGTTCAAGAATTTGTCCTGAAGCCTAAAACATTGCAGATATTTAATATGCAGATCTTGATATTTTGCCAGCTTTAACTAGAAAAAAAAAATGCTTCAAACAGCCACACAGAACAACAAAGTAGTAAATAATGCTAAGAGAAACATATACTTTAATGGATCTAAGCACACTTTGTAGCAGGGAGGTAGATAATAGAGTGGGGTTGAAATAAAGGCAACAGAATATCTTTGAAGGTTGTCTTCACAATGTGTTTGTTTCTTCTCTCTTCCTCTCCAAATCACCAGCTCAATGTGGGCTTCAAGGTGCCAGGGGCGGATTTAGTCATTTAAGAGCCTAAGGCAAACACAGACATGGGGCCCTCTACATCACATTTCTCAGAAAGTATCCCCTTTATAACTTTGGCTAGAAAAGAGGAAACCTCTTCCAAATCACCATGGTTATTAGTAGTGATCTGGCATATATACCGTACAAAACATTTGATAGTAGGGCATAATCTGGGCATTATAGAGGGGGGATACTTTTTGTGACAGGGGGTTTGTCTTGGATACATGTTATGTTATAATGGGACTGGATATAGATTTCTCCAAATTTTAAAATATAGTAACGCTAGGTGCCAGTTCTGGTTAAGTGTGTGTTGTCATACTCATGTTATGAGGGAGGTGTCCACCGTAGGGGGATGGGCGGGGAGAGAGGAGCAGGGGAAGAGAGCGAGGAGAAGGCTAGTGGATTAGCATCTTTGGTGGCAGTGTTTGTGTGATCGGGGGACACATCAACCTCGGCTAGCGGTGCTGCGGCAAGGGAATAAAGCTCAGCTGTTGGCTGTTAACAGATACTTCGTCTTCCACCGCTAGCTACACCGCAACGTTACAATATGATGACAAAGTAATTGACTGGTACATTATAACTTTGTCAAATATGTTTTGATAGCTGAATCATGAAATCATGTTACTTTACAAAGCATCGTTGATAAAACTACAATACTGAAA
>JAVQJL010016263.1:0-23889 GCA_036024295.1 Nannoperca obscura
CTCTCTCTCTCTCTCTCTCTCTCTCTCTCTCTCTCTCTCTCTCTCTCTCTCTCTCTCTCTCTCTCTCTCTCCCTCTCTGTGACTCACCTTCACTCTTCCATGTATGTCTTCCTCTCACATCCCCCTCCTTTTTGTTTTCCTATTTGGATCAGAAACATCAGTCATTTGATATAAATACAGAATTGTATTTGCACGGACAATGTTTCCTGGTCAACTGGTCCCACATACAGAGCACCTGCTTTCCTTGTGTGTAGCAATGCTATTTAGTCCAACCGGCCGCCTTGTGTGTAGTCTGATATAACTGTATATAACGGGAGATCACAGAGCAAAAGGCAGACAGACGGGAGTGAGAGCAAAGGCAAGAGATAGAAATAGAGAGAGAGGACTGAAGGACTATTTATATTATTGTTGTTCTGATTCTGTCTTTTTGACAACAACTGACTTTTTTCACATTTGTTCACACTTTTTGCCATTTTGACTTGTCATAGCCGTAGACGCACAGGTGTTGCTAATAACGTTAACGATGGCTGCATTCAATTCAAGTGTTCAATTACTAGGACTCTTCAGTCGAGCAATTCATTAATTGCATTATTATTTACACCCTTTTTTTGTCCTGTTATGACACAAAAAAAATGTGTACTGACAATTTTCAAAACGACAGTGGCTGACTGGCTGAATGTTTATCACTGATTAGTTCGGGGTCCTTGTATGAAAATGTCGGCCGCGGTTGTGATTGTTGCGGCTAAAAGTATAAACACAAAAATGTTTTATTTATTTTTAATATTAACTGAATTGTGAGCAAACAAGCTGGCAGATATGTTGGAAGAAGAAGACGGGGTCAAAGGTTGCCTTCGTCATTTCCAGTAAGTGCACAACAGTAGTGTACAGCAGTAGTGCACAACAGTAGTGTGCACAGTATCCTGCCCGTCAGTGTACTAATGGAAGTACGCAATTTGAGACACAGCAAGGGTTTTGGAGGTCAAATCCCACCCCATGAGTTGTGAATGCAGATGGAGAACAACCTATGTAAGCTAACGTTAGCTCTAATGACATATAGATGAACAATATTTTGACTGTTAGTAAAATTAATAAAATTCTGTATTATTGCTCACAGAACAACTGGCTCAATATCAAAGACAAAAAGCCTAGTTCCTAACTTTATTTTTTGTTCAGCTGTATTAAAGTGCTTCACTGTACTGGTTAGCTTATATTTATGTCAATGAAATGGACTTTACACTGGCAGTGTCTCTTTTCTCTCGCTGTGTCTGAGACACACATACAGAGACAGAAACAGGCAGAATGTATCACATCATTGAAATGCTATTCATCTGTATCTAGTTGTAAAGACAGATGCTTTCTATAGCAGGTGATGAGAAGCAGACGTGTGTGTGTCCACATGCTCTCTCTTCTGTGCTATATGTTGGTGTGTGGTTCGTACTATACACTGCAGGGCTAAACGTTTAGGGCCTGCTGGGATCTGAAGTCAGAGGTTCCCCTCTTACAAGTCATAAAAGAAGCCATTATGTTGCTGCTGTCGCTGGAAAAAACATCCTTCTGTGTGATGTCCTAGTTTTCCTCACTTGAATTGAAAATGTGCATCTGTATTTTCAACAACAAAAACGTGCTTCTTTGTGCATGTTATCATCACTCCATAATAATAAAATAACTCACACACTTCACATTTCACCAGCAGCCCCAGTGGCTTGTCCTCCGGTGATAGGATCAATACAAAAATGGACAAACAGTAAACAGTGTAATTAGGTGCTGAAGCCAGTTATGTCAAACAGCAGGAAAGCAAGAATGGAAGGAGGTGATTTGATTTTGGTCTGAAACAGGTAACAAGGACCAGATGCCTGCATCAGTGTGTGTGTGTCGTGTGTCCGGACATATGTTTGTGAGTAGTATGGGGATATGTTTGTGCATGTGTGTCTGGACTGGATATTACTACATTTGATACTTTTATGTGTGTGTCTGTCTGCATGTGTGTGCACAGGTGCAGATTAATGAGATCATCCATTACGCTTGTAAACTTATGTGCACAACAGTCCTACTTTCTAGATGTCTGGTGGTACTGAGTGGGATAACACTGGATAAACTTTAAACATATGTGTGTGCATATATGGTATGTACATATTGTGTGTGTGTGTGTGTGTGTGTGTGTGTGTGTGTGAGTTCTGGTGATTCCCCTCTACCAGCAGTCTACTATTTATCATACAAAGGATTTTTAGTGAGGCGCTGACAGCGCTGTCTTCAGCTCAGTCCTCATCATTAACACAGTTGATAAAGTTTTTTTTTTTTTGCCCTAAGCTCATGAGCTCAAAACGCTCAAACGCTTTGTGAAATCTTTGCTCTCGCCAAGTGGAAACAAATTTTCGACTCACACACACGAGGGCAACACATTCGGACTGAACACGATCCGCTTATGGATTGTTTGCACTGCGCGCAGGTCCACAGGGGCATCCTATTCAAACTATCACTCTCTTTTCTCCCTTTGGCGTTTGCTGTCTGTGTACTTTGGATGGTGGTCAGCAAACCCCAGGCTGTGGGAACAGTAACCTGTTCATTTTTCTCACACTTTTGTTGACACACGATTCTTTCAGCGAAGCCACAGTGCAGTGAGTTTTGCCGTTTCATTACACTGAGAAACACTTAATGCTGTCCTCTGTCTTCATTTTCTCAGAGAAAACTTTTACGAGGCCTTCGAGTTACGCTTCCTGTGTTTAATGGAGGAATAATTGTCTTCGTAGAGCTGTAGACCAGAGTCGGACCTCCTAAAAAAAACTCCAGTCACGATCTTCCATCTTTTTCTGATTAGTGTGCACCTGAACGGCCCTCTGGACAAGCACAATGGCAGTTTTTTTCTTCTGTTTTGTGTACAATCTGCTCTAGATTAACTCTTTTCAGCCCTTTTATGGCTTCGCTGTCACCGTCAATACCTCAACAAAACAAATCACCAGCTAGTTGATAACAGATTGGAACAGTGTTGTTGTTGTTGCAGTGTTGTTTGAAGTCAACAAGCCCTGGGTCTGTACGCATGAAGCATTTGTCCCATGTAACAAAACTGAAAATGGAGAACGAAGGAGGTGTGGAGTGTAACAGCTGGGGACTTACAACTGAAAACGGTTATAAATCTCTTCGTACAACAACATCAAGGCAGTCGCAAGGCCATTTAGAAGACTTGGAAGACCTTCTCAGTCTTATCAGTCCATTACTATGAGCCTCAGTTACCGTCTCTAGTGGAATTTTTAGTAGAAGGTCCTCCTTTAAAACAGCTTTCCTGTCTGGCACAAAAACTCAACCAGACACATCATTATGAGGGATCTGTCGTTAGCATGACCTCACTGTGTAGCTGCTCTCACTCACCCTTATCTTGAGCTTACCCATCCCACTTTGGTCACTGTTTCCCCTCCTTTCTGTTCACTTATCTCTGTATCAGAACACCAGCCAGTATTTCCTGCACAGTTAAGTAAAGTGAGTTTTATTGGCGCATATATATATATATATATATATATATATAAAATCATTATTCAAGCATCCAGCCAAAAAGAAGTGTTACTTTTGACAGCTTTCTCTTTGTCACACACACACATACTGATGTGATCCATTCTACCAGTCCATAGCTGGGTTTCCATCAACTTATTTTATGCCAATATGTTATGCCAAGAAATCATACAATGAATAATAATGGAAACATTGGTCTGGTAAAGAGCGGTATTGCAATATTTCTTGCGGCTTCCCAGATACTTTCACAATGCGGGCAGGAGGCACTAACATCTGGTATCAGAGGGCCACTGAGTAAATCAAAGTCTTTTTGGCCTAAAACATGACAGCTGTTACAGACATTAAAATGCCATCTGTAAAGTTTTTGACAGAATGAAATATGTTTAGCTGACATCTAAGATCAATGCTGATCGTTACAAAAAACCTGCAGGTCCACGAGTTTAGTCAAGAAGGCCTTGACCCCTTCAACTTGTGTTGAATGTCCAGAAATGATCACAAACGCTAAAACCTCAGCACTCATTGACACTGTGAGAACAAGAGATGAACACATAAAAAATGTTGATCTGATAAAAGCTGAGTGTATCTGTTCAGGTGTTCAATGGTTGTGTCAACACATTCTGCAAAGATGACAGCGGGGAAATTAGAGCAAGGGACAGAAGAGGGGGTCAGGATGAGAGAAAGGCAGGAGAGATGATGGAAAGATGAGGTGAGGCATAACAGAAGGGAAGAGGAGTGCAGGTCAGCCTGTATTCTGGTGGAAGTGGTTCAGACCTCCTGTGCTCCCAGTCAAAGCTTTCTCTGTTAGGCCAGAGCTCTGATGTTTCCCCCGAGGCCTGGGCCCTGGAAGTGGGCTGGCAAAGCAAATAAACAGAGAGGAGGTGCTCACGCTCGCCACGCTAACACCTTCACATATGTATACTCACACACTAGCACTAAAAGAGCTGTGCATGCGGCTGTGCACAACACCTTCACACCTTTAGGAGGAAGCTGACGTAGAGGCTGGTTTTGTTTAATTTGTGGAGACAAAACCTCCAAGATCATGAGAGATTTTGGAGAGTTTAGGACACTTTGGATATAAAGACATTTCCCTTCCTTTCTTGGTTGTATTGTGACACAAATGGGTGGAAAAGTACCAATTAGTTTAGCTTTCATAGGAGTAGTATAAATGTGCTTTCACTGGGGATTTCAAAAACACAAAAAGTGCTTATAATAAATAAATTACTTTAGAAACTAACTTCCAAAAGAATAAATGTAAGAAATGGATATGGCAGCCCTCCAAAACTGTGTGTTATTGTCGGTCTCATCATGCTAATGTGTTTCAGCGTGATCCATCATCACACCATCATACGCAACACGAAAAGCCACGTTTTTCAGCTGCTTGCGACTGTGAGGGATGCTGAGCAAATAAATCCATTACAGCGTGGTTGATGAATACAACATGCTGTAATTGTAACACGTATAAGCCACATCAGTAGGGAGCATCGATCAAAGTGACAAGACGTACACACACGCACACACGCATATATACTCACTCACACACACACACGTGGCCGGTCTCCTGTCCTCGCGTGTCAAGAGGCCATTGACCTCCACTGAGCTCCACTTCCTGTGTTCCTTCCACCAGAGTCCCAAAACTCTAAACTGACAACAACCTTCATCCCTGTCTTTTAACCATCCTCCTCCTCCTCCTCCTGCCAATGTCCTCCTCTCTCAACTCTTCCTCCCAGATCATCCCACTTCTTTGCCATCTGAGGGGATACACAGGAGATGTGATTTATTTCAAAGGGCATCAAAAGAGAGGGATCCTGAAGTCTCTTATAATCTCCCTCATGTGTAGAAACTCTACCTACAAAATAGGATAAACAACACTCTGTATGTGAATGGGATAATGCATAGTGACAGCATCGTCTATGGAAAGCATCATCCATATACTGTGCCCTGCTCTCAGGACCCCTGCCCTGTCTGTGCTGGAGACTTGGGGTTTTCTTGGGGTGCTATAATGAATATCCTCTCGTTGTACATTCACATTCCTGCCTGCGAATGCACAAATAAATCACAGTAACGCTGGATGGGAAACCATTACCAGTGAGCATCCACCCCCCTGGAAGCAGAAGCCTTGCTAAAGTACATTATCTTCAGTGTAAAGTGATCCAGGCCCAGGCCTGCCTCTGGATTCTGTCTCAGCGTTTCTTCCAGTACCCCCATGCTGATTTTGGCAGCCGCTGCCGCAGCAGACTGGGGTCATATGTGGGCCTGCCTGCACCCCTGGCTGGGTAGGTAGTTGCTGGGTCAGCCACCCCCAACACAAGGGACTGGTGGGAGCAAGTTGGTACCCACAGGCCAGAGAGGAGGATGGACAGGGGTGGAGTGTAGGATGCTTTGAAGGGGATCGGGTCAGTGTGGCAAAGAGAATCAATATGGAGTAGGTATGAAATGCTGGATGTTGCATGTAGACACCATCAGCCATCCTCAAGGCACGCTACTGGGCAAGGATGACAAAATCCTTCCCTCTGCAGGATCTGTATCAGAGCCAATCAAGGCAATTGTTTTAATAGCTTGGTATGAACTATGTAATGTCCAGTCTATTCCCAGTTCTTTGTTTATTGTAATTTATCGCGCTCTGAGTACACAAGCTGTCAAAAACAGCAGCCAGCAGTCACAGTTACTGACATCCATGCTGACAGTGTGTCAACAAAAGCCAAGAGAAGCTGTCCAAAACCTCTTCAAACCTTTCTATCATCCATGTATTTTCTTTACGCTGAGCTAGTCAACTGCGAAACATATGCAAACTGCTACTAATTGCAACATATATGAATTTGAATGCAGGCTTAGAAAGCCAGAAGAGTCAGTTCTGCAGGTCAGCCTGATGCTACATGCTACAGGGTGACCATAAGGACAATTCAGAACAGATAAAATGCCTACAACACATCCTTAGTAACATTATCCTGCTTCATCACTACTATTTAGTACAAGGCTTTCAATTCATTACAATCATTTAGAAGAATTTAACATTCCGCAACTCATTTTGGTCAAAATCCTTCGAACACTGCAGCGTCGTGGTTGTTTAGTTTAGTTGATTTCTTGTTTATGTCACCATGTCTGGCAATTTGTTTTATTAAACAATATGCTATTGAGAAACACTTAAAATGCATCAGTATAGGGCCAATATTCTAGCAATATTATTTGCAAATATGCGTGGAGAGTGAAACTACATCTCAATCTGGGCGTGTGCGCAAATCTCTAAATGTGCACAGGATGATCTAATAATGAGGTAAATGTCTAAGGCTTCCAGAGATGGAAAAAAAAAAGATTATTGTTAAATCTTAGGTACACCTCTCAAATGGCTGTATTTTTAAATATTCACTCAGTTATAAATCTAAATACAGTAAATATGTACAAAGTGGGATACAGTTTGACAACCCTCAACTCAACTCTCTCGTAAATAATATTGCTACAACAGAAAACACTTCTTTTCCCCGGTCTGTCTGTTCTCTGGTGAAGAGTTGGAGGATCCAGGGAACTAAATCTAGTAAAACCAGCTGGTGTATTGTTTCCCTCGCAGTGGTTTCTGCAGCCGCTCGATGCCTGAAAGGAGTCGATCTTAAGATCAACCCTGAGCATGAACTGTTTTGCTGAGCTGTGTGCTGTTAAAGGGAACTGCACGGGGAGTTTTGAAAAAGAGACCTTATTAAAGAGAAATGTCTGTAAGCCATTGTAAAAGGAGGCTTTGAGCAATCCAACTGGCCTCAGCAAGTCGCGAGATGACAGAAAGGTATTCATTCTGAATGAAACAAAGATGGAAAAGGCAGACACCTCATCAGGTTTCATGGACAGAGAAGGACAACATGAGGCCAACGACATGTTGGTCTGAAGAGGAGAGAGAGCGAGAGAGACGGAGATTATGTCAACAGCGAGTGAAGGGAGTCAATGGAGTGCACTGTGACACAAGAGGCCGGTAGATTGGCTTGAATACGAATCGACATGTTTCAAATCACAGACTGGATGTAGGGCAAGTGATGTAAAGTGCACAAAGAGGACATGAAAAAACAGAAAGGAGGAAAGGGAGCTTGCTAGCGTCACGGGTCGCTCTCACTAATAAACCTTGACTGACATTAAAAGGCTGTAGCCAATTACCGGACGGTCTCCCAGCCCTCACACAGACATTACCACACACACAGTTTGATTGTTCTGCGCTTTTGGACGGTAGGTTGCTGAGATTATTGAATCAAGGCTGCCGACGGCCAATATTTTGTGCTCATATTCAATTTTTGTCCATGCCAAAATAATACTACTACAACTTTTATTATGCATGCTGATAAAAGAAACGCACTTGTATTCCCGCCAGACAAACTTCTACACACACGTACACATAAGTCAGATTCCACCGAGTGTAACGGCCTGTGTTTCAGATGCCGTGTCATGTTGACCGGGCCTGTTGCCTGTCTGACCAACATACTTTCACATTCCAAAAACAAAAACACACGGGTCACCTCTCCCTCCACCCACATCTGCTTGTCCATACGCCTCGACCTCCCCGTCCTGTCCGTCACAAACACCCAGGGGAGAGCAGCTGCCGGTATTTAGATGCTCTAAGTCAGGCTAGCGGGAGTGTTTTCAGCCACGCTAGCAGATCAAGGGATTGAAATGTTTTTCAGTCACGTTTTACTGAATGATTTCCATGACATTTTGGAATCACATTCATGGTTCCCAGATGATGAGTCCTGCTGGGTCGGGTGATCCCCTGACTTTTTTTCTATAACACCACATGCAGGTTGGAATTTGTTGTTTTGACAAACTATCTGATGGATTGCCGCAGAATTTGGTACAGACAGAATTCCTCCCTCAGAATGAATTCTAGTAACTTTAGTGATCCCTCAACATCCCATTTGGCGCCATCATCGGGTGAAAAAAGTAGTATAGTTGTTGGACTAACAATACTGACACGCTGGTTGAGTGCAGTGTTTTGTCTTCTACCTTTACAAACTTGAAACTGATAAAAACATAAGGAAATGTCGGTTTAATCACCAAAAACATTGACTGTGCAGTTGAGGCGTGTCCTCAGAGTTGAACACAGACATTCTGTCACTGATTCTGACATTAATCTGTAATCCTAAACTGAGAGAACATGGTTTATTTTATGGTCTTAATATTTCACACCTTTTTTTAAGTTATTCAACAAATACCCATCTACAATGCATTCATTTGGCTCTGCCATGATGTGCATTTCTGTTGCTTTTATGGAAGGTAACATGAAGCCAGCCAGAGATTGCTGTGGCACGAAACGAAACGAAAGAAACTTCATGGCTGATTCCGAAAAGGTCAGTGTCTGTACGGATTCTGATTTGGTATGTCATCCCTGGTTTCCTGCCTGTTGTCAGCTTATAGAACAGAGACTATGACTCTCATATCAGAGTGGGTCAAATAAACCTTTTAGTGGCTTTTATGCAAAGGAATAAACTTCTGGAGTTCCTCCACAGGACAGACTTGCATCTGCAACGTATTAACTTAGATCACTGACTGACTGACTGACTGACTGACTGACTGAGTGACAATGTTCATCGCAGTGCTCACTCTCTTTTTTCTACCTCAGCTCCATGCGCAGCCTTATCCATCCCTCTCAACACTCCCAGCTACAGGCGGCAGATTAAAGCTGCTCTCATCTGGATTTCATCAGTTCAGGCTAGCCTCGCTGTTTTATAGGTTATTTTTCATTCAGGAGAGGGGGGGGGGGGGTCTTGGAGTGATTTAGGGTTACACTGCATGGAGGCTGGAGGAGAATAAAAGAAACTTGTTGTCTTGGTGGACGTGAATGAGGCAGCATGCTAAATCTCCTCCAGTAACAGCATGCAGTTTTTAAGACAAGAGCCGTGCATTTTCCCCCTTTTTCTTCAAACGTGTGTGTGTGTGTGTGTGTGTGATATTTGTTGCGTGGCTGTGCTGCTTCAGTTTCTGAGCCATTTCCTCTCTGTTTTTCCAACTGTAATGTCTGTAACATGTGGTGGATTGTTGTGGTTCGGCCTCGACGAGCGTCATTGCCAAACACCGTAAATCAATTTTGGGAGAAGTAGTTGCCCAATATTGATTGCACAATGCTGTAGATCAAGAATGCTGCATCCACCACACGGTGACAAGCTTACATCAAAAAAGCAGAGACTGTAAAGGAGTTAAAAACTTGAGTTTAAGTTATAGGTTTAAGTTGGTCAGGGATCAAGTCCTGGCCATGGAACAAAACCAGAAATAAGTTGCAGCTACTCTTCCACGTGTGTTTAGATGTATCAGTGGACTGTGGGGTGAAAACAGGAGAAAAGACCAGAAGCCCTCTGACAGCTGGAGTGACAATCTGCTGAACTGTTTGCAAGAAGCTTATACATGTTTGCAGTAACTATACAATGTATAAACTGCAATGCTGCAATGGAGAAATAGTAAATAAGGACAACCAAAAAATGATTTAATTGAACTCCATCTGTTGTGCAAGATCCTGTGTATAGCAGGGTTACCAACCGTTTCTACGATGAGCATCAGATTTACAAAGACGAATATGGACTGATACTATTATTAGAAGTCTGACGTTGTTGACGTTGAAGTCAGACCAGTGCAAACAAACTGCAGGTTGAAAACAAACCGTTGTTACCATGTTGTGATGAAGGCTACTAATTGTAGGAAAATGTTAACTGGGTCCGTTTGATCATTGATGTCCACACTTTAATCCACAGCCACAGTGATTTGCATTTGTCAGTGCAACAGCTTGCTGGATGCGCTTCTCAACAGTTCTTGTAGACCAAGTCTTTAATTGTTAATATGATGGTGTCTTTATTTGGCAGTCCATCAAACAACTTCTGCACTTTTGCTGTTCCCATATGTTTAGCAATACACTGTGATAGTTTAGAAAAGCCCTCTGTGGCCGGACTTTTGGAGGCACACAGTGTTTAAACGTGCTACTTTGCTAAGCACATTTTGACGCTGCCCTGTTGATTGACTCGGCTTTATCAGACTCCTTTTCTCATGCTTTTTTTTCAATGTTCCACACATCACATTTTGTCAGCAAAATGCACAAACTGGTTCAAGCCAAGAAATAGCCACATAATCCCACATTTACATTTTGGTTTTTGTACGATTAAACGAACCACCTTTTTAACTTTGCAAGATAAGTGTATATAATTGTATTTCCCCAAATGTCTGTTATTCCGTTATTAATGATAGGCTGAAGGGCTGGCCCTGCTGATGTGAAAATGATGGTAAAAATACAAACATCTGATTACTTCTTTTTATTTTCAGGAGGAAATGCTGTGGAGGATTCAGGTTTGTGATGGGCCAGTGCATACCTGAAAGTAGGTAAACCATACACACTATGCTCTAAGTTCGGCTCATGAACTCTCCAATCTGATTTATAGTCTCCAAGTCTGTTGGTTTCTCCATTACGGCAGTTTATAGATTAAAACAGGCTGCACAAAACTCAGCCTGGAGAACACATTTGTCTGTTTGGACCTCCAAAGAAGTCCACAGAATGCTTACATTATGGCCAAGTTATTTGGAGTAATTGTGTAAGAAGTCGTTTCAGATAACTAGCACTTTGCAGTGGAACAAACAATATAACAGCCAAATAGGAACAGCCTACAGTTTTGGCATAGACAGCTGCCACAGTGTGTGGTCATTCATATAAAAGATCTGGTTATTGTGAAAATTGGACATAATAATCATGATCAGGAACAGTGGTGAACAGTGTTGACGAATAAGTTAAGTGCTTATGGCATCAGTACTTGGAACATAGGCTGTAGTATGCCTCCATAGAGTAACAATGATTCACATCGGCCACTAGAGAACACTGTTTCTCCATGAACATAACAGCCTTTTGAGGGTCAGGCCACAGAGCACAATATATATTTAATATAATAATGGTAAAAAAAAAAAGTAATCAATAATTCTCTGTGTTTCTCATTTAATTAATAAAAGATGAACTGTTTTGGCACTTTTCATAGTCAGTCAGATAAAAGAACTCGGCATGGCCTTAGACGAGGTTCTCGTGGGTTGGGAACTCACAACCAAGTGTATCTTTTTGTTTTCATTAAACTGTTCAGCCTTTTTCACAGCAAACATTTTATATTACTGTATAGTACATTATTGTATATTTACCCACTGTCATTTTATTTGACAGTGAGAAATTTATAAACACAATAGTGCCCTCAAAACTTCCCACAATGGAATGGAAAAAGAAGTGTCCATGGGTGTAGAGTACATTCTGCTAACAATCCCACAATGCAATTGCTTGTATATTATAGATGCATATATGTCAGTGATGCAAAGCAATAAAGAGTCATAAGTGTACAAAGTGTCTTAATTTACTGCCCACTATAGAGTCATAGTCAAAGGCTGTGTTGTCACAGGAAAAGCACAGGTGTTACTGATCACATTAACGTTTCAGTTCTGTTCAAGTGTCCCAGTACGCCATGACAGTGTGACAGTGAACCAGAATAAACAATACATGGAATTCAGCCATCATTCATTTTATTATTTACACCTCTACTTTTCTTAATGCTACATGTCAAAATGTCTTTCACGAGAAAGGGCCCATAGAGTTGACAGTAGAAGCTGTAGTGGTCAGTTCCAAGTTGTGGATGTGGAGCTTTAGGAGCGTAAGGAGGCAGTAATAAAGGCTAATCCTCCCAGGCGATTACGGTGATGTCCGTTTTCATACGGTGATGCTGGATAACTTTAACATACTCACCACCTCTTTTCTCGGTCTGTAGACGTGGATGTGTGTGCAGCGTCGCCCTGTGAGCAGCAGTGCACTGATAACTTTGGACGAGTTGTCTGCACGTGTTACCCCGGCTATCGCTTCGACCGGGAAAGACACCGCAACCACAAATCTCCGTACTGTCTGGGTCAGTACGCTCCCTTCTCATCTCAAACGTCCCTCAAACACTTATATTTCTCACCCATTTCATCACAACACCACACACCTTTATTCCTTACAGTGACCCACTTGCATATCCTTTTGGCTTCTTTAACATGTTGGAAGTGATATTTCAGGGGTTTTCTTAAACAAACAGCGCCCTCCTCCTGTTTTGTGTAGCAAAGCAGTTTCCCTCTTTGCCATAAAGCAGTTCAACAGATTTCTTACAGAATCTGCACCACAGAGGCACATAATGTAAAACCCCACGTAAACGTAATTATATTGTAATGAAGTCACAGCAGGGTTACTATACATAGCTCTTGATCACAGCCTCAAAGGGTTTAACTAAACAATCTTAAATCCATGCTGAGAAGTTAGAAATAACTTCAACTGTAGTGGCCTCCAAACTTTGATCTTTAATTTATTTGTGATCTAACATTTCTTTTTTCTCTTTCTCCCGCTACACACACACACACACACACACACACACAGACATTGATGAGTGTGAGCACCCAGACAGCAGCATGTGTGACCACGAGTGTGTGAACACAGTGGGCAGCTTCCTGTGTCGCTGTCACAGCGGCTACATACTCGCACCGGACCAACACTCCTGCATCCCCGTGCACAACCGTGAGTTTCTGTTGTTTCGACTGAGCTTCTCAGCTTTTGGATGAGAATTCAGTAGCAAAGTGAAAATCGGTGTCCATCAATACACGTGTTCATTGCTGCATCAGGTGTTGAGACCTGTACAAGATTAGATACATGAAACACATTATGAGCTTAATGAGTAGATTATTTTAGGCTTCTTATATAGCTAATATAAGTATCAGCAATAAATAAAACAAATCCATTCATGAGGATAATGACCTCAGTCCTAGTCATGCAGAGACTAGGAATGTATGTTTGTTTGTCCATGTTAAAGATGGGTGATGAGGCTGATGATGGTTGTTTCAATGCTTGTAAAGTCATTGTTTTACTATTTTACACTGTGGAAATATAGTGAGTTATGATTGTGATTGAGTGTGATTTAACATGTGCTTGGCAAATACAGTGTGACACCAGTAATGTCAGTCTTAGAGGGTTTAATTCCCCATTGTGGCCTGAAAACGTGTGCTAGAAACATTTGAAGTGTATGTTTTGTCTTGCAGTGAGTTCATCGGGGAAGTCGGACACCTTGATGAGTGCTGGTACCTGCTCGTTCACCTGTCAGGATTTTATGAACATGAAAAACAGTCTGCTGCAGCTTAAACTAAAGCTGGGCAACACACAGTCATCCAACCAGGTAACATGTCTCCTTTGGAGAAGCTGGGTCCACTTAAAACTGAACCAGATAGTTTTCACCAGTTGTCTTTATTTTTTACCAAGTCGCCAGATTTTGGTACCCATAGTATTTGAATGTAATTCTTTTGATATATTTATATTTTATATGATTGATAACACTCATTGATTAATTACTTAACTTAGTACAGACAATGTGCCAACAAACGGAAAACAAACGTTTAGGTAGGATTTAACTTAAAAAATATATTTTATCCTACTCTCATCTGTGTGTTTGTAGGTACCTGGCCTGGCTAACAGCAGTGACAAGCCATCTCTAGGGAGGGCAGGAAAAAGCCCTGATAGCCCTTGTCTTCCCGGTCTACCCGGTCCACCAGGTGCTCCTGGGGTTCCAGGTAATGTAGATATAAAGATATTATATAAAGTTAGAAAAGTTAAGTTTACAATTAATGAAGTAAGCATCTGCAACAACAACAATGTTGGAAGAGGGTAAAGAGGAAAAACAAGAGTATAAAATGAAAATTATTTAAGCACTGCAAGAAAAAAGTATATAATATTATTGCAGACAAGTGTGGGGGTTTGTGTCACCTTTAAGCTTAGTTTTGGACACTGATTATGTCACTCTGATGCCAATGACTATCCACTTTTAAATAGTTATCTTTATCACTGTATCCATCTGTCCTTACCAGGGTACCCAGGAAAACCGGGAGAGAGAGGGGACACAGGGGACAGGGGCCCGACTGGCCCTCGAGGTCCACGGGGAGACATGGGAACCATGGGTCCAGAGCCTGATCTGAAGCACATCAAAAGAGGCCGCAGGGGGCCAGTGGTAAAATAAATAAACTATTCCATAATGTAGGGTTATCACACAGCTCCCACTGGAGCCTCTACTTCAGCACAACCTGGAGCAAGTCATGCAAATATGGGTTTGGTGTCACTGGTTTTTCCATTTTGAAGTGACACATGTGAGCCATTTCCCTCCACCTTCAGTTCCCATTAGGAAGAGAAGAAGAAAAGATGGAGATGAGGTTGTCAGTGTTCAAAACAGTATGGTGGAACTTTATGGTTTGTGCTGCTAAAACATAAGTCACATATTAAGTTTTTCTTTAAAAGGGAACTTCCTGTCTCCTCTGGTTTCAAACAAACTTGTCATTGCAAGTTGTTGCTCTGATTAAAAGGAAACCTGCTTATCTGCAGTTGTTACAACATCAATGAACATGTTTCCCAGAACAAAAAGTGTGTCAATTTTATCTGCATCACAACACCTTCTCACAGCTGTGTCTTCTCATTCATACAGGGGCCGACTGGGGCATCAGGGAGAGACGGACTAAAGGTCATTATTACGGATCTTTATTTTCCTCACTTTATGTGCGTCTGTGGACAGTATGCATGCGTGGAGCTGCACTGTGGCCATCTAGAGCCTACACTGCCTTTAGACACCTGTCACTGAGTGACTCCATTAAAGCTGCCACATTGGCCTCTCTGGGTCACATACAGTGGCAAAATAAAATGGCTGTCAAGCTATAAAATCTACAAGCGACTCTGAAAAGCTGACTTTGCCATGTATCTGGTCTCTTTGTTTCTTTCTTATAGATACACATCGACAATGATTACATTATACACTACAAATTGATGCAATAACAATCATTACAGATTTCATCTGCTTGATATTGGAGTTCTGTGATCTGCTGTGTCTGTTGACATTGGGATAATTGGTGCTGTTTTTATCTACAGGGTGACAGAGGAGCTCCAGGTCCCAGAGGTCCACCTGTAAGTGCATTTATACTTGAAAGACAGTTCAAAGCTACTATACATACACTCACGAACATGCTCTGAAAATGCTACAGCCACATTTTCCAGGATTAGAGTTAGTCTTTAACCTGCCTGCATCCATCTACATTTTGTCCTCATTCTATAAAGTAAATGACAAATGTAAACCTGCACTTTAGACAGTCATTGTTTTTAGACATTGACACTAATTTGTAATCTATATTATGATTGTATAGTGTTTTATTTTGTATCTGTGTGACAGAACTTTTTTTCTGATGAACATGTATTTTGTGCCTCATACCTCCCAAAAAGAAACAAGTTTACTGATGTTCAAACCCAGAGAAAAATGACATGCAAGACATCCTAATCAATTTGTCCCCTGCCATCAGGGACCACCCGGCTCCTTCGACTTCCTTTTGCTAATGATGGCTGACCTCCGCAACGACATAATTGAACTGCAGGAGAAGGTGTTCGGGGAGCGGCGAGGCATCTCTCTGGACAGTCCTCCTCATTCCAGCGGGGAAGTGGAATTTGCAGAGTGGGGCTCTGGACAAGGAGATCTCATGCTCAATACCTGACCTTTAACATCCCACTCACAGCAACAGTCACTCAAACCCAGCAAACCCAACACACTTAACTCTTTGTTTCTTTCTTGATAAAAAGGATGCTGGAGGCCAAACTGCCGAAATGTATAGTTCCTAACGTCACAGCTGGGATGAACTGGGCAAGGATCCTGGGTTACACTCTTAGCACTGCCAGATACAGCAAAACTGGACCACAGACTCTCTTAACCACTGTAAGCACTCTGGCTGCCTTTCATACGCTGTGGTGTGAGTGAGGAATGTGTGTGCAGGACATAGAGAGAGAAAGATGCAGTGTATGCCTTTATGTCTCTGAGCTGAACCACTTCAAACGACAAACTTTATCGTCTACATCTCTTCCTGTTCCTGAGTCTGTCTATGGAAGCTCTGCTGCCACTGGCAGTTTTCCTGAAGGGCGTTGGTACAAAGACCCAGGACCCGCACTGTGAGCCTCCCCTGCACCTGTTTGCAGGATCCAGGCCTCAAGTCAAAGCTTTGCAACTATTCTCTACTGTGAGGCACATTCAGGAACAAATTCCTGAGATTCGTGGGTATTAAAATCCCAATACTGTACCGGTGGACAAAAACAGTAAGGCCATATGTATTTTTGAAATTGTACAATTAAACAACTAAAGTTCAAGTATGATCAAAACATTTTTTTAAACCTGCTGCTGCGATATGTTCATCTAAATATATTCAAAGATAGACATTAAATATATAATGCCTCCAATAATTTGACTGTACATTTTGAATAAGTAGAATCTGCTGCTTGAAAACATGTTTAACAGTTTTAAATATTACACTAAAAGGTTGTACACAATCAAACATTGCAGGTAAAATGGATGTATGCATTGGGAAAGGGCCAGGAAGGCAGAGAATCACTTTTTATATAAGTCTTATATTATCGGACAAGTTGACAGTGAAAATTAGAGATTAGAGAAATGGCCTGAAGGGAAGAGTTTCATGGGGACAAAGGTTGCACAGATTCTTGTACTTTCACTTGGGAGTTGATGAGAACCAAGAAACGTGAAGAAGGAAGGCTGCTATTTTTACTGTGAAGCAGCTGCCGACAAGGACTAATGCATTGCTCAATAAAGGTTTGTCTGAATCTAGATTTTAACCTTTCTAATGTTTGATTTGGCGAAGCATGGCAAAATGAATGAATGAATCAAAAAAAGTGAGCAAAAAACAATAAATAAAGAACATAGAGCCAAACATTTAAATATTAGAAGGAACAGTTGGACATTTTGGGAAAGTTGATTTTTTTTTTCTGGCTCAGACTGGGATGAGAAAATACCACACTCATGTCTGTTCATTCAATAAGAAGCCGCCAGCCACCTGTTAGCCAAGACTGGAAATGGCTAAAGTACGTTTTTTGCAAATTAAACTATTAAAGATACAGTATACAACAGATATAGCATGTTAATTAGCTTTACAGGAGTTGTTGGGCATACTTTGTTGACTTTAAACAGAGCTTGGATAGCTTGATGTCTTTATGCTAATGTTAAGTTAAGCTAACCAGCTGCTGGAGGTAGCTTCATATTTAACGATAGTGGCATAGACCTTGTTCTCTAACTCTCGGCTGGAGAGCGAAAGCTTACGAATTAACATATTGTATGTTACGTTTCTTTTATCAATACAAAAACCTTCAGAGGAACTTCAGAGGCCTGGCAAGCAGATTTTGTTACCTTCGGACTGACCCAGGATAGCCTTCCCCTGTTTCCAGTCTTTATGCTGTGCTAAGCTAACAGTCTACTAGCTCCAGACATACATAAGTAGTATCAATGTTGTATGCTGCCCTACACCTCTAACTGCCCACTATAGTGGCTTTGTTGTCATTTAGGCACTAGTTTGTCAACACTAATACATTTCATTCAGTTAAGCATCATGTTACAGCTAACATATGGCTGTCAGATATTTCTCATATCTCCTACTGGTGACTGCACCAGCATGAGCAACGACAGCCTAAAATAATCTGTTGGAAATGCAGTTCAGTTAGAAAACAGTGATTATTTGCAGTAGTTCAAAGAGCTGCATGCACATAGATACCTATAGATACCTGAGACCTGCATGTATCTTTTCTTGTTAATTTTTTTTAAAAGCAGCCAGAGATTTTAAACCATGAATGCTATAAGCAGGGAACAGATCCCCACAGACTGAAGGTCATCAATTTAAATACCTTTCATTTGAAAAAAGTGAATTTTTCTAACCACCTAGTATTCCTGCTACCAAATAACATTTTACTATGCACTCCTGCTACCCGAAGTGAAGCCTCTCCACCAGCAGAGGGTGCTAAGTCACAGATAATCCCCTCAAAGTTTCCACAACACTCCGTCCTTACACACTTACCAACCATAAATATTCATAGTTTAACATGCAAGTTATGGAAAATGTGTAAATCATCCTAGCATTTACGTGCGAGGCACATGCTTCCACTCATTACCCTCAGCACCCACTGTTGAACTGTAGCGTGGCTGGGTGTCATTATGAAAGGTGTAAGTATCAGAGGTTAGAGGTCAAATTCCTGGGTATAAACAGCTGGAGGGATAATGAAAGACCACAAGCTGTCCAAGGGGGCCTTGTCTGGGCTTGCACCCACCACCAAGAAGACATGGTTAAAAAACAACACACTGCGTGTTTGATCTGCTGTGGTGGAGTTTATACTGTCTGGCCTTTTGCTGCGTTTGATGCTGTGATCCTGATGAACAGATCTCAGTAAATTCTGCTGTACTTCTGTGTGTGTGTGTGTGTGTGTGTGTGTGTGTGTGTGTGTGTGTGTGTGTGAGAGAGAGAGAGAGAAAGCGTGTGTGCATGTATCATGGCTGTGTGTTAAATGTATGTATAGAGAGATACAGTATATTGACTGTTTTTAATGTTGGTTTGTGTGCATCATAATCCTAACTAATGTAAGCATTTCTTTATTCTTACAATTATGAATGTGTGGGTGTGTGCGTGTGGGTGTGTGTATTACTTGACAGGCTTCTCACCTAACAGCTCCGCCCCCTGCCGTGCGGTCACTGCTCACAGTACAGTCGTTGCCGGAGCAACCAGGATCAGGAAAAACAACATGAAACAATTTAAGAACCATGTCAGCAAGAGAAAGGCAGGAGAGTGAAAGAGATTATCTCATTTCCTTCACCACTTGTCATGCAATTGGAGGCTTTCCTCTCAGCCTGTAGGGGACAGCAGAGACGAGAGTGCAGACCGAAGCAAAAAGTTCACACACCACCGGCAACAATAAATCTGTCGGCTCCATCATAATGAGATCAACAATGGGAACAAACACTGTCCTATTGTCAGTAAACACTGCATTATCTTGCATTTTAATATCTTATATTTACACCTTAAATCATAACTCATAATTGATGTGATAAACCCTTAATAAAAAATGTATACTATATCTCTTTAGAACTCCTTATTCAATCATACATATCTGACTATCCATTACATAACAAATGTTTTCATCCAGGTGGGTGGGACACATTGATGTTGTATTGTGAGGTGAGTCGAGTATTTGCTGGCATGTTTAGATGAGAATAAAATTTGGCCAGATGTTTCCTAGTATGAGAGCAATTTCTGTACTGGCACACTATAGCCATTCATAAATACACCTCATGCACGACAAGGCTGTCACTTCAAACAGTCTGGGCCTTTGCGTGTGTTTACGTGTGTGAAAGAGCTTATGATAGTGGCCTATGTGCATATCTGTCAATGTGTGAGGGATGTGTGTTTATACTGTATGTGCACACACTTGAATTTGAGGGTACATTCAGGTCAATAAATACAATTCAGGTCAATAAGTCGTCTTCTGTTAATCTGCGTTTGGACATCTTTTCCCTTGGCTGCGTTTGGGGTAGGGTCAGATGTCACAATCAGATGTGGTACATTATTCAGAGTTTAGCTCAAGGATGAAACAACAGGTCAGAAAGAGTATTTGATCCTAATATAAAATTCTCACGATGACATCAGGGACTTTTACGGTATTATTTGTGTGTGGGCTTCCTGAAACCTTCGTGCACTTCTTGTTTCATTTTTGCCATGAAATCATTTGGAAACTGTATTCATCCCGTGAGAAGAAACTGCTGAACTGTACGGTAATTTTCACCACAGTTTCACATGACAGAGGTAAGAAAAAACGGAATATTCACCCTGAAAGTGGCATAAGTAGGTTTCCTTTACTCACAAAAGTATAAAAATAGTTTTCAGAATGAATGCAGTTCTCCAGTAGCAGGCAAAAATAGCTGAGAGTTTATCATTCATCTGTTCTTTGAAACCCATGAAAGAAACTGCCTTGTGGCAGAAAGGCACGTACAAACATCTAAGATAAAATTCAGGAGCTGGTTATGGAGACTGGAGAAAATCTTATCTATGGGCAGGACACCAAAAACTAAAAGAATGAAATACATACAGTAGCCAGTGAGTCCTCCATCCAGTGAAAGCAGGATTATGTAACGTCTTTTAACAGTTATTCCTTTAAAGCCCTCTGGTATAAAATAATAAGCATGGAATGCAAACTTAAAAGCAGCACTAATCAATATTTGTACATTTACAATGGATCAACTGTCACCCAGCTTTTTACTTTCTCTAAGCTCCACAGAGCTTTATAGCATCTTTAAGCTAATTGCTTTGTTGTTATTTACTGGCTGCAACTTTACTGATTCAGTCTCAGCAGCTGTTTTCAGCAAAAAAGCTCCAAATGAAAGCTAATGATGATGATGATGATGAAAGTCTGCTGAATGTGTAAATAGGCACTTGTTTATAGGGAAATAATATGTCCCTGTTGTGTTTACAGCTTTTTCTACTCTCTCAAGTGACAAAAAACAATTAATACTGCTTTACTTCTGCACTTTCAATCCAAATATTTCAAAAGGTTACCTCAATTCTCATTTGAGGTTTCAGCTTGAGAGGTAGACCTTGAAGTAGATTTTCAGCAGGACACGTGAAGAGTATTCATTACCTAAAATGTCAGTCAGGTTCACTTGTAGACATGCAGTTACCTGCAGGATTGTTTATTTGCTTTAAATATAGATATGTATAGATGTAACGTGAAAATTGGGACCTCCAGGTTGGAACAGCCTCCGTCAGACCGTCCATGAATCAAACCCACCGGCACAGGTAATTTAAATAGTTGGAGGTGACACAGAAATCTTAGTTTATATAACCAGATTTAATGTGTCAGGAAAAAGGCGAGGATGTTACCCGTTCCAGCAGCTGAACCGCTGCAATTCCTTAAAAGAAAAAGATATAGGTGTTTCCAGGCATCCGTAGCCATTGCAAGTGTTAGGTAAATCACGTGTCTGTCATCACTGTATGCAGCTGCGTGCAAAACGAAGAGGGAGCACACGCGCATATAGACACGTCCTACAATCAAACATGCAACCATGCACGCAAGTACGATCTCCCACACGAAACAGAGGCATGGCACAGAACACCTGACAGGTGCAGGCGTGGTCTCCTGCAAGACACGTTATCTTGACACGCTAACCCATTCTTAAATCTGAGTTACGTGCCTGAGGCTGAGTGCTAAGCACCCTAGTTTACTTTCTGAAGCATGTTCCTCTTCCAGTCCTTGTCTCTGGGCACACCCTCTTCCGATTGTAGACCGACTTCTGTCATTGTGTTCATAATAGAGCTGCTAAAAGGCCTGAGAATGTATGCTTGTCTGATGAGTAATGGGCTTATTAGCGGTGTCAAAAGCATGCCACCAATCCCATGGTCAGTATGTATTACCTGTTGTCCTGCAGGTGTCTGATAAAGAAGCCACTGCAGGAGGCTCTTTCATAAGCACGTATCCCTCAATCAAGACCTGACATTACAACAATGGTTAATCTGACATTTTTTAAGAGGAAGCTGTTTGCAGACTGTTACTGGTTGTTGGACTGGGTTAGGGTTAGGAGGGTGTTTCTATGCAGATCCCTCTGAGGCACACATGCAAGCTCAGAGAAGCCCGTTGGAGGCAAAAAACAAATGGTTAAAACACACTAAATGGTTTAATGTAAAAATGCATCGCCGCGACTGCAAGAGTTAGAAAAGCCTGGCTTATTAACCATGTGAATGGCACACGCATCATTTGCTTCTCCTCAGTTGAGCCTCTTGGTGGACTTTACACGGATACAATATCACATCTATTAAGAATGCATATCAAAGAGTTGCCAAACGCTTTTACTTAGCTTCACAGGAAAGTTGCACTTGATTGGCATTGTTATGGCAGAATTGAAGAGAAAAATCTGAGAGGGCGGATTAATGGCAACACGCTGTGTAAACTCCCCTGGCCTGAGGCACTTGGTCTCTATACACCTTGGCTTCCTCAGTCATTTACAAGCTGTTCGCATGCACGCAGCAGAGCCAATAGAGTGAAAAACCGGATGAACAAGTTCACAGCTCTCTTGTTTTTTTTTTAAGAAGAAAAAAAAATTTGTGTTGCCTCCGGTTGCAGAGTTGCCTTGCGTGAGGACAACAGCTTTATCTTTTTAGACCTACCGACCTCCTCACCTGGCCTGTGGCAGCGGCACTTTTACAACTTGCTTTTTTCTTTTTGCAGCCTTAGAGGCATGCAAATTCTCAATGACAGACATACAGTTAACATATACTGTATGTGTGCCTTTGACTTACTTGGAGCATCTTACCATGAGAGATGCAACTCTGATCAGCAACACAGAAAATAAAACCTGTAAACAGTAAATGTAGACTGGACCTCGATTTAGTGGAACTAAATATCAGTACATATTTAAATTGATAATTTTCTGGGACAGAGGCAGTTGGAATAAATTTGTATGGTATGGGTATGGGAGCTGATATCTCGCACATTTGGAGCCAGAGTCTGCAAAGCAGCGATGTAGTTCCCATCTACACCTGAGCCAATCGCAAGCACCCTCACAGTTGTCCATCATGATGTGACACCTCTGTTTTTAAAGCATCAAATAACTCATTAAAAATAAACTTACACTTGACACTTGAACAAACATCAGCGTGACCGAAACCATCTCTGGGGAAATTTCGCCACCAGGGGACAATTGAGATGTTTTGGTTTCACTTTTGGGGAGTGCTGTCGTCCATCTTTATACACAGTCTATGGTTAGCACTCTCAGCAACGATGACAGGTTAACTTGTATGTCTCCCTTTTGAACTGTGCAAAATGCAAATATCAATCTGTGGCAAATTGGTCCTAACAGCACTTCCACTTCAAGTCCTCATAACATCTGTTAGCCTGCTCAGCCAATTAATGAACACTGATCTCACAGCAGGAACTATTTGCGGATGTGTCACCCTGCCAATCATTTTCCCAACAGCAACATAATAGCAGCATCTATCGGGCTTCTTATTTGATTTAAGGAAGTAATACTATTGCTATGACGTATGTTCCTACAGTTCTTATATTCTTCACAACAAATGCAAGTCGTAACGTCTCCTGTCAGCAGCATTTGGCTTTGCAATGGCAGTTAATCTTCTGCGTCTACTTCCCAGTTACTTGTTGTGTGAAACTGAGAACTTGTTGATATTTTGGGCCAAACCACAGCAGGGTAACTTTGATGGCATGCCGACGAACCACTAAATCATCTGATGGCATTCATGTGGGCAACAGATCTGTTTAAGCAGATTCAGGTTTAACCCTTGTGTTTGTTTAATCTCAGTACAAATAACTTTGATTGTCAGCGCTGATACATGCGCAGTCATTCAACCCGCTGACACTGATGGAGAGAAATGGACAGACACACACACACACACACACACACACACACACGCATGCACATGCACATTCAATTCAATTCAATTCAATTCAATTTTATTTATATAGCGCCATATCATAACAAAGTTATCTCAGGGCACTCAATCACATGGAGCCGGTCGAGACCAACTTCCACACACACA
>JAVQJL010016266.1:0-28316 GCA_036024295.1 Nannoperca obscura
GCAGAGGGAAAGTGGCCCGTGCAGCCGAGAGCACTAGTATTTTAGAGGTAAGTGGTGGGAGGATCGGTAGACTAGATAAGACGGGGGTACCCTGTACATTTACATCACGCAGTACTTCCTTCTTAGACACACCAGCTAGGAGACTGCAGCCACCCATGTAAAGTTTTCTGTCAGTTAGGAAGCTAGGCTTTGTGTTTAGACCTCAGCCTAGCCTGTGTTTTGTGTTCAGTTAACTTTCTTTTGGCAAAGTCTACCCGTCCCATCCTCCCCCACTTCATGTTTTGTTGTGTCCGTTTATGTATGTTAATAAATATAATAATATATTGTACGATCAACCACCCCGTGACTTTGTGACTTCCTTGTACGTGTTGTTGCCAGCGCATTCCTGACGCCACCGGAAAGTGGACGTAACAATTATTATTTATTATTATTATTATTTTCCATTAGTTGTGTTGAGGAAACATTGTGTAGTTAGGCTCAATAATGGAGCTGTGTTTTGATGTAATCTAACTATCTACTAAAACTGACTGGCAATAATAGAAACAGACACATTTTATGGTCTAAAGGGGCAAAAAAAACCTGAGCGAGTGTTTAGAGGTTGGTCAGATTTTTGGTTGATGCAGTATCTGAAGACCCACATTTAAAAACAAAAGCATTTAGCAGTTGAGGATAATTTACATTAGATGTGATTTTAGGATTCCTTAATAAACGTGTATCTGCTGCCTCTCCATGTAACACGATAGAGACGTTCTGCTTTAATAACAGCGAGGAGACTTCAAAGGCTGCCGTGGAACCAAAAGTTAACTCTATTTTTAAGTTCTTAGAAAATGCACCCCTTCCCCTTCTCACCAAAGCATCACTGTATAATTCACTTTCCACAAATTGTCATCTCTTAGCATAACCCAAGGATCCAAGATTTCAAACAATGCCCGAAATGAAAGCTGGCAGTGATTTACATTCCCGTGTTTTTAATTCCCCCCCCCCCCTCCACTACCAAAATTAAAGGGATTAGGCATGCACACAATTGTTTATTTTCATTAGACAGAATGGAGGACGGGCATTATCCCAGCGTGAGGGCCCAAGTAACATTATTATGCTGGTGTAGAGACCTAGAGATGTGGAATACACTTTCACCTCCCTTTATGCCCCTTGAATCATTTGCATAGTTCACTGGTGTAGGCCTATACTTAGAAAGCTTATTACTGGAAAGCTAGAGGATAATTAATGGGCAATCAGCCAACATGCCTTCAATATTTCAACGGCTAGCAAGAGCAGAAATTTTACAACTTTGAATTGCATTCTTCTTTATGAGCGATGCGAAGATTAACAAGCAGAAAATGTCTATCAGATGTAAATAATAAAGGCTTTGTTTCTCCTGTGCAAAGAAAACACAACCGCTTTATCTTCTTTCCACTGTTATATCGAGTACACACTGGGGCCTTATAGGTATCTGTCTGAACCAAAGGGTTGTTTACATTGTTGACTGTGTGTCGATGCAGTAGCTGATGCATCTATGCATTATTATCAAAGGAGAAGCTGTGGTGCCTGACTGTCTGCAGCAGACTACAGCAACTACCAAAGCAAGTAGGGCTTAAGCTAAAAGTTTGCCTTTCACACACATCACAGAACTGTATGTATACTCACTCTCACACACACACTCATACAAACTAAGCCTGCACGTATTTGTTGCCTTTTTCAGATCAATAGCAATCACTGGGCCACAGTAGCAGAATCAGATGATCGACTCGACTAAAAATACGCTGAAATATCCATCGCCTCTGCACACTATTGAGTTCACTGCTGGACAGTAATGCCGTGAAAGTGACCAGAAATGACTGTTGTCATTAAATGGCTACTGTTGTCATAAGTGTGTGATACTCTTTTTTTTTTTTCTTCTTTTTACTGAAAAGCAGCTCTGGCAGAGAGCCTGTAGTGGACAAAAACAGTGTTCAGAGAAGGTTTCATAAATGTAAAGTTGTTTTATCTCACCCAACACCTTTCCAATGGGAAAGTGTCCAAACTTTTGACTGGTACTGTAAATATCGTCAAAACACTCGAAATATATCCCACTGCGGTTCCGCTCAGGTCGTCCTACACAGTAATCTCTACTTTTGGTGCTTTGGTGGAGCAGAATGAAGGGTAGCGGGCCGAGAGAAAGGACAATAAGAGGATTTCACAGTCCAGTGTTATGACACAACTTTGCATTATTGTTTTGCCTGCTCCCGAAAAGCTCTAATTAAATTGCCTGGACAGGAGACCTGTCACAGCGAAACACACAGCGGTTGAATACACAGGATCCTCACTGACTCACGACAGAGTCAAGATGAACTTGAGAGTCGTTGGTTGGGGGGGGGCAACTAGGACAGCTGTTTTATTAAAGTTTTATGAAAGAATGATCAACAACACTAAACAAACATTTCAAACATGACATTGCAGACTGAACATTCACTGTAGATTCAATTTCTTCAATTGAAGATTCTTTCTTCAATTCTATAGTGAGAAGTAATGGAGTTTTGGGGTACTTATATATGAAATGTGACCCATTGTATTGGGGGATTGTTAGCAGATGTCATGGACACTACTTAGGGGAACTATACAGTGGATAAATTGACACTCAATTTGAAAACCCAAATAAAATGGCTGACAGAAAATATAGGTCACTATATAGTAGAACCAACAAAAAGTGTCTTAATGCACCTTGTTGTGCAATCACATCACTTTTACTGTATTAGTTCACTGCATGTCACACTGTCACAGTCTTGGTCACAGTTTGTTTTCATATCTGTGTGCGATCAGTTTGAAAGCATTAAGCATATCAGATACTGACATGAATGCCTGGAGAATTGTAGCACTACGATATAAATAGAAACAAGCAGAGACATGTCATCATTTTGCGACATCACTCAGTGCCGCTCTCGCGTTTTGAAAATGTAGTTGTTTTGGTCAAAGTACTGGCCCTTCTGTGCAGTGAAAAACCTCCAAAGAGAGCGAAGACCTGAAGCCGGCACCAGACGGGGAGAAGAAGGGCAACATCAAATGGTCACTTTAGTTTTTAGCAGTACCATTACGTTAACTCCCCAGTGTATCCTGCTTCATTTCATACGCTATATTGATCGGTTGGTTTGTTTAAATCGGCTTTCTTCTGGGACAGACCAAAATCGCATGGTGTAAAGGGGCAATTAGTAAGGTCAGCATCAGCCTCATAAACAGCATCAATGCTACTTGACATGGTCTCTTGAATTCTCCTCCAAAAGATATTCCCTCATGGGTGTTTTGTATTAACACATTGTTCAATTGAGTTGACATCAGGTGCCCGTTAATACTGTGTTCACGTCATCTGGGATGGATGGTAAAGACGGGAAAGATGCTCATCGGATGACTCAGGATGGTTGTGTGACAGCGTTGGTCTGTGCATTGACAGTATAACACTACTTCCATTTAATTTGGGTTTAATTGTCTTGTGTGTCTGAGTTTGTTGGGTTTTCAGACATGTATCATTAGGCGGCAAGTAAATCAAAGCTTTTAGAAAAATCCATGTTTCCCAGTCTTAAATACGACCTGAATGTTGGCGTAAATGCCATTTTGAAGACGGAAACTGGTAATCACAATAACTCCGACATGAGGTGAATGTGGCATAAGGCAGCAAATAATTCACTTTACTTTCATACTCAACAAACCATTCAGTGAGTCCTCTTGCCTTGTGTAGAATCATCACATTTGTTTAGTTTCTTCAGGTTATAACGTTAATGGACCTGTCTGTATTTTGTTGATGCAGAATTGTATTATATAAATGTAATTTGTTGTAGATTAGGTTGCCAATCATGTAGTTGCAGATGGTCATAACATGACAATCGGTATACTTTCATCCTGTCAGACACCTTTTGTTGCAGAACCTACACTGCTTATTCAGTCAAGCGACTGCTTGGTTTAAATGTTAAAGGTTATGAACGGTGAAGATTTCCCTCTGTGCAGCTAAAATAACTGCAGTAACTGCTATTAAGTCACATACCATAGCTCAGAGGTGTCTTGGATGGATGGAGTTAAAGTATGACTTATTTCTCACAGTGGTTTGATTTTGTAGGTCAGAACTGCCACACAATAAATCATCATTAGGGTCCATAACATCAAGTGTTGTTGTGGGCATCAGTAAAATCTGCTGCTGAGTGACGAGGCGGACGGTTATTTTAGTTAAGCAAAGTCCAGATGAGTGTGTGGAGCTTGAATCAGGGCCAGGGCCTATCAGCTAAAAGAACGTAGGTGGGGCCATTTAGTGATGGCCTGATTTAACAAGTGCCAAAATCTCTCATAATTCCATTATAGTACTTCATTACGTACATGCTGCAGTCCCATTTTAATCCACCCACACTCTGAACACTGGCCTTTTGTATCCCTGCTGTCTCCAGAGTTCAGGTTTGAAGGCTAAAAACTGCACGTTGCTATTCAGATATGCAAAATGTAAAAATAATTATGCTGTTATACATTAGAATTTGTGAGGATTCAACAAGGAATTCATAGCTTCGATTGGCATTTAAGGTCTGCACACTCAGTGCAGATTTTAGAACACTTTCACGTTGGGCTGATTGAACAAGGCGATATTCAAAGTGTCTTAGTGCTAAAGCACAGTCACTGAGCTGACATGAAAACGAGGGGCTGTCATAAATTCACCGCACCCAGTGACTAATCGCTGTCTGCCTCTCAGCTAACCCCACAGGCATGATGGGAGAGGGCATTCATCTGCAGAGGACTAGCTGGGGAGTGTGTTCCCTCATCTTAGATATCTGCAGTTTGTGCCGTTAACCTCTTTAAAACTAACAAGTACTTTAATGAGCTGCCAATATCAAACGATATTAAAAGTTAGAGTAAAGTAAATGAAACAGGGCACATCCTGAAGTTTGTTTCAGAACAGCTCCTGTGGACTGACTGCCTTAGAAATGTGACAATGTTTTAAATGGGATGAGCTTTGCTTCTTCTGGGGAAACTGCTTGATAAGCTGGAGCGTTCGACACAACTGTGACCGGATTGAACAGAAAATTGATGCTTTTTCTAAGCAGATATGCCAGCTTTCTGAACATCACGAGCTGTAAAAATGAACATTTCCAAGACAGTATTATCGAATATTTCACGGCTGCCATTTCTTTTTACCAGTCAAATGACAATGAATCGGTTTATTGTGGTTCTGTGACTTGGAAATGTTGCATAGCAGAAGCTTAGCGGTGCAAGCAAAGACAGAAGACGTGTTATTTTCTTTCAGCATTTGATCAGATTTATGATTTTTCTCCTCAGTCACGGAGAAGTATTATTTTTCCATGTGGATACTCTTTGAAATGGCTCGGTGCTGTCCTCATACATATTCCAAGCACGTTCCACATTTCTGGTGAATGATGTTGGGACTTTTTGCTTGTGACCCCAACAGCACATTTGTGAGTGGGCTCCAGGGTATGTGCTAGAGGAAATGACAGTATTTGGTCTGAATTATAACTCTTGTGTACTTTTTGGGGAGAACATGTCAATGCAGGAACAAATGATAATTGGCTTCAGCGGGAAACAAATATATATATATATATATATATATATATATATATATAAGATAACAGAAAGCTGTACCCAAAATTTTAGATTTTGGCCATGCTATTGGTGGCTAGGGGTGCCAATGTCTGTCCACCACTGTGATGCAGTGAAACATTTGAACAATCTTTGGATATATTGCCATGCAATATGGCAAAAATCGTCATGGTTCCCAGACGATGAATCCTAATCATTTTGATGATCCCCTGAGTTCATCCAGTGCTACAACAAACGTGAGCATGTTAGCGAGCATGGCTGTAGGCTGTTAGTCTTTGTAGAAGTTGAACAGAACAGAGCCACTGTTAATGTTATTAGCAACACCTGTGTTTTTCCTCCTATGACGAGACTACATGCTGTGAAAAAGGCCTAAATGATGACCAGACCAAATGCAGGTAGAAACAGGATTCTGTAAATATACAAAGAAGAAAATGTACTGTATTCAGCGTTATGGTGTATATATGAAAGCATCAGTTGTATAAATATTAAATGTAGACCTCGAGGGACAGACATTTAGCAGGTATTAGAGGGGTGATTGACTGTAAAAGTGTTTTATAATTGTCCTAGATGGGGCCTCTGCACGATGCTTATACTTAACAGTCGAGGCAGAATAGATTCCTTACTGCCATCAATGTATTTGCATGAGTCACATCAAAGAAAAGTTACCTTCTCTGATTTTCAGTAACATCAGTGCTGCGGTGGCACAACTAAGAAACATGCACGAAGCAGCAGCAGTATTGATCTTGATCAGTGCTGTTTAATTTGTTCAGACCTACACTATATTTGTTGCTCTGTTTAAAGTTGACTCGCCCGAGGTCTAGGAGTCAGCATTCCCTCTGGTGCCTAATGAGGTGTATTTATTTCAGCTGTGGAAGAGAGGGTGGAAGGCTGAGGGTGTCAGTGAAATTGTTTATAGTGCATTGATCCTCCAGACTAATTCTCATTCCACACAAACCCCCCTGATTCACGTGACGCTGATTCCATCATTGATCTCCAGGGTGCTGTTCCACGACAGTCATGATGAAACTGCGCTGGAGACTGCTGCAGTTGTTGCTGCTGCTGCTGTTTGCTGCTTTTTATACATAACACACAGAAATGATAAAAATATATTGAAGTGCTTCCCATAAACTGTCAGGTGATTGGTGGTGGCAAACGGAGACGGATGAGATAGAGGTGGAAATGACTGATCACACGTAAGAATTGGAACATTGCTGAGGCACTATTGCATCAGTCTGGGAAATCTATTGCTGCTCAGATCTTTTCGTCAGCTCCCAACAATAAATCTGTGCACTGAGTGGACAATTTAACATTTGCACTTCAGAATGTATAACTGACGTGTTATCTCTGGCTGCTGCAGAATCTGATTTAGCCTTTTGTTTGAGGGACAGAGTGTTTAACCATCAGGGAAAGGCTTTTTCCTGCTGCATAACCAGGCTACTTCACTAAATTCCCAAACGTCTAAGATGCACTGAAAGGCCTGACCCACACTGTCTCTTGATTATGACAAAGCACTTTGAAGCATCATGACAGCCTAGAACCAACAACAAGATGCCTAAGCCCTTCATTCACAGACTGCTGCTGTTTGGTCAGTGTGCAGTTCTGAACCTTATTCCTGCAGCTAGATTTGCATTAAATAAAGCATCTTTTGATGTATATTGAACTCTATACAGTATTTAATGGTACCATAAAAGGATTCAGCTGAGGTCATCAAAAAACCAATGCAAGCAGTATTAAGAGCTACAAGTGATCAAAACAATAGTGCCAATATGTAGAGTTGAACTGGTTTGGGGGGGCTTTAAATATACAGAATGCTGAGTGAGTTAACAATCATCTGAGTTTAGTTTCTAATGTTACCAGCAGTCAATTTTGGGACGTAGTTATTAATTCTCTTGTGGAGAGTTATGAGAGGATCAATACCACTCTCACATCTGTACCTTAAGTATGGAGCTGGAGGTAGGAAGCAATTAGCTTAGCTCAGCATAATAGGGTAGGAGGAAACAGCTAGCATGGCTGTCCAAAGTAAAAAAATGCACCTACCAGCACCTCTAAAGCTCACTAATTAACATTTTATATCAAAAAATGAAGTATGAATAACAACAATTTGCTGTAAGCTAAACGTGAAGCCAGAGCCAGGAGGTGGTTAGTTGAGCTTAGCATGAAGACAGCACAGGACAACAGCTGGTCTGGCTGCACTCAAATCAAAAAAACATTTGCCTTCAACTCCAAAGCTTACTAATTAACACAAATCTAGTTTCTTACATCCCTACACAAACCAAAAATGTCACCAGTCGCATCACCAGTTGGTCTGAACTGGTTGGTCTTAACCCTTTATAGGGCACTCATTGAAATACTTTTAAATTCATAAAGGGCGTGATATCTAACGTGTGCGGAAATTACCAAAAGTAGTTACTTGCCCGATAAAGGGTTAAACCATACATCCTTTTGTCCCATGGGTGCAGGAAAAGAGTCCCATGCAGGGTGTCATGTCATGAGGACTGTGCAACCATGAAAAGGTTTGACCTCTACAGGAGGGTTTGTCAATACTCTGACCCAGAATCACGCCTCCTCAGTCAGCCGTCTCACACGTCCCTAAAGGGATTAGCTGACTTGTCACAGAAAAAATGGAGTATTGGCAAATCTATCTAAATCATCAAGAAGCAGGCAGCACCTTCCACAGAATATCGATGTTTTTGGAATTGATGTCTGTGTTGACACAGAGGCTAATAAATGTCTTTGATCTGGTCAGAGAAATGAAATGCCAGGTAAGTTAGTCATTGGGAAATAGTGCTACGGATGAAATAATATGCTTAATTAGGTTAATATATAAATGAAGGTGTTATGTATTGAAAATATAAAATAAAAGAGCTGGATGAGAGTTGGTAGATGAGCAAACAGCCTCTTTTGCAACCCAGTGAGATCAAGAAACAATAGAAAAACTATTCTCGGATCATCTCACCTTTGTATTTCATCAGAATGAGAACAACAGATCAATCCAGCTTAGAGAGCAATGTGTTGGAGTGGTATGTTTTAATGCGAGGAATTGAACTGAGATTTAGACTGCCATGTTTTCTTTTTTTTGCTCTCCCTCCTTTCCAGAGAGAGGGCCATGAGGGAACCACTGCTGCAATGCAGCAAAACAAATCGCGGGAATCTATTAAGTGTTTGTGATTGTGAGACATAGCCTCTCCCTTGTTTCACTTTCTCATTTTCACTTTGATCCCTCTCTGGCTGCCTCTCTCTGTGGTCAGACATTAAAATTTAATGAACACTAAATAAGATAAAAATTAAAATAACATATCTGTGTATTTAGATGTTGAGGGACTTGTAGATTGTACTTGATTTAAAAAAAGACACTAGAAAATCTTTTTTTCCGACTTAATGAAATCACGTATCTTTGTATCTTTATTTTTCCTATTATATAAGGAAGTGGTTTGAGAAACACGCACAGACTGTAACATCGGAGTGCGTCAAAAGGCCATTATTGACATATAGAATTGACATGGAGCCCATTTCAAATCACTGCACTGTTGCGGATGTAAAGTGCAGCCTCGGCTGTGCTGCAGATCAGGGTTATCAAGGTTATCAAGGTTCAAGCCTTACATCTGCCACGTATTCACTTCCAGAGGTGATGCACAACCATACCAGAGCTTTCAAGTACACTGTGCATAGAAAGTGTACAAACTTATAAAAAACTCTTTCATACAATACAATACAATACAATGCCCAGCCAAAGAAAGCCCTGACGTACTGGCAGGAGAAGCTGAAGAAGTCCGTACCATAGTTTCCTTTATCCACACGACCTAAAATGCTAATGACATCCCTCATTCTGTCAATGATGTCCTGATAACAAGCATAAAGCAGATTTAAATATGTGAATCAGGTTCTTATAAGCTTTTCTGAATAAACACCAGACCTTTGGATTAGCAGTTGTTTGCCTCATGATGATCACTGAGCAGAAGGCATAGTTCCCTCATTTCTTTATTTTCCGCTTCGTCACTGAGTGAGCCATTTTACTCTATGTCTGTTTTATAAAATAATATAATCTGCAATAAGAATGTTGCCAGACTTGGGGATAATCAAACACTCAATCATTAACATTTGAGCTTGCTATCGACTCCAAACAACCCCCTCTTCCCAAACTGCTGCTGCACCATCATGTGCCACGTAGAGATGGTCAATATTTCTCTCCTCCTGCTCATCTGTCACAGTAGCAGCAGTCTACACAGTGATGGACAGCAGAGATGAGAAACACCCACAGGTGTAGCGATGCGTACACACGGGTATATGGAGTATACCACCAGGGGAATTTACTGTAAACGTCCAGAAAATGTATCTGGCCATCTTCCAGAGCCTCAATACAGTACAATGTTTCATGTAATCTGTGGTGTCTACTGCTCACTCGAGAATTTTACTCCTTAACTTCATTTTTTAAGGCAACATAATTATCATTATCAACACATTATCACAACAGTATCATTATTCTTGCACAGTTTTTAGTTTTTAATCACCTTACATTTGCATCTATTCCATTAAGCACACACTATATCAGAGAGAGAACTGTCTGTAGTAGTTCTGACTTCACTTCTCTGCGGTGTTTATGTAAACATTATATTATATATATGAATATATATTAGATTCACTCTCTTTTAGCTCTGTTTTTGGTCTCTCTCTTTTTGGACAGCTAAACAATGAACTGAAACTCAAAATAAAGCTCAATAAGCCGAGGGGAGCTGCAAATTCAGGTGATCATTCCTACTACGAGCGAGACCTTGCACATTGTCACACTGTTTTCAAATTGTTATTTTATACATTGTTATTATAAAATCTAAACTTGAGGAACAACATTCCCTTTCTCTGCTGTTGTTCCATAACATGCAAGCTTTGTGGATAGTAGCTAACTAACTAGCAGCTAAGTAATGCACACGCACAGCCACAAACAGGATGCGAAGACACCAAAGCACATTGTTGTTGTCAAAAAGACAAACTCTCAGATAATAATGAAACTACAGTTACATACAAGCTAAATGGATGAGACAACATGACACTAGTGAGCGGCTGTGTTTATTGTTCAGCTGTTGCTGATATTTCCAGCCATTGTTATGGTGTGTGGAAGCACCAGCAACATGAGATTTTCTGTCTGTTTTAATTGAATTCCTGTAGAAACTGTTTGATTTGTTCAAGTCATGAGAAAGCAAATCATGTCGTGCTATACAGAAGGCTTATCAACAAAAGAGGTGATGTGAGCTGAAAAGACTGAAGGTTAAACAAGTGTCTGTCTACAGTTTGGTGTTATGGTCTGCCTTTCTGCACCTCTTTCTCTCTCTGCTCTGTTCCTTGCCATCTGCAGAGGGTTTTCATCTCCTAAAATTCAGCATCAATTTTTCACCGCCATAAATCACAGCCACCAACCTGTCAGAGCATCAAGGAGCATTATGTAATGGAAATCGTGTCAGCACGTTTCTTTCAACAGCGCAGGATTCTACTTTGTGTCTATGAGCATAAGTTAAGGCTGTATGAATATAAATGAGCGCTGTGACTAAGCGTTATCTCACTGTCAGCATACAGTAAACAGCAGATCTCAGAGCGTTGTTGTTCTTATTATTTGGCGGCATCAGTCCGCCACAGAGCAGGTGAGAGGTCCGGGATGACAAAGTTGAGCAACCGAGAGGAGCCGCAGAGAGAGACGGAGGAATTTTCAGAAAACTGGAATTAATTTATGTTCTGCAGGTCGACATGGGACTCATTGCCATGGTAACAGGCCATGTGCCACACCACCTTCCATCTCCACCTCCTCCTTCTTTTCTTTCCTACTCCCCTCCCTCTGCCATCACTCCTCTTCAATCATCATTTCTCTCCATCACCGCTGCTGTCGAAGAATTAGCCGAATTGGATGTTGAATTTTCACGAAGAGACGGACCCGCTCAGTCCTCCCAGCAGCCACCACAACATCCAGGGTACACGTCACACCCTCTAATTAACAATCACTCCGTCTCTCTATTTGTCTCACTTTCTATCCATCTCTCAATTGTTATCTGCCTCAGTATCTCTCTCTTTCTCACCCTCTCTCAGCAAAAACAAACTATGTGTTGACACAGGCAGTAAACGGGGGCCAAGCTGAACCGCAGCCCGGCGCTGGATGCTTATTTCCCCACTGAGTACTTGAATGATCACTGTGTTTGTCTCTAAAGATGCTAATAAAACCTTCAAGCAGAGAGATTTCTAATTTCAACAGGATGTATTTGATAGGATGTGGTTTAGGAGAAACCGTGCCAGTTATTATGGGCTCAGAGCAATCGCTAGTTTAGTTTATAGTTTATATTTTGTCTCTGGTTACAACTGTAAACAAGGCATGACATACAGCCACCCTGCAGAGATCACACTCGACTTTATGGAAGAGTTTCAGGACCTACAGTGCCAGAAGACATTCATGTGACACTTTGATCTGCTTCTTGTGGCTCCAATGAGCTAGTTCCATTCCTGATATTGATGTTTCTTTAAAAAAGAAAAGACCAGGCCTGAAGAGTTTAAAGGTCATCATAGATAGAACTGATCAGAAAAACGCTAACAAAGCTACAGCTAGCAGGAGCTTAGCTTAGCTTAGCGTAAAGACTGAGTGCAGGCTTGAGTAATCCATATTAAAAAACTAAATGTAATATCGACAGGTTACTTTCTGGAACAATTACTTTATTGTGCGCTGTGAGCTTTACTGTGGAAGTGCTCATAGGTGAATCTTTTTCAACTTTGAAAAACTTTGGCTAATTACGAGGAAACATTCATGTGTAAAATCAGTGAAGTGCTCCTTCAGGGGAAACGTTTTCCCACAGCAACCATGTGTTTGAAACCATTTTTCTGTTATTACAGGTATTTCAGAAATGTAAAAAATGATAGTTGTGTCACATCACCATCACAGCCGTGGTCACAGCGGGCTGTTGAGTAAAAGTGTTTGAAATGAATGGTTCCTTTACCCTCTGCAGGACTTCACTGTAATTTGTTAGGACTACAGATGCCAGAGTGAAGTACAATATCAAATTACCCATGAGCCTTCATTGTAGTGTATATCATGTGCTACAAATGTAACATCCAATTCAAGGTTAACCAGCAGAAAGAAAGGATGTTGAACACAAACATCACTGTAGTGCTACTAGGAGTAACAGCATTATTAGCAGAATATAACAAAGTGTATACCTCTGTAAAGAAAGAAAATCAACACATCACCTAACAATCACATATCATTAAATAAAGACTTGCACTGCCAACATCACTGACACTAAGTAAAAGACTTCACACACTGCGTGCCAAGGTAAATCTATCAGCACTTAAAAATAGAGCAGTGAATCTCTTCGTGCTTGACTTACTGGAGCTTCAAAAGCTATGATACACTAAGCAAGTGAAACAGTAACGCTTTCAGTAGAGAGAAATGTTGACACCTGGTTCAAATTACTGCAAACCATAAACGTGATCTCATAAAAATGTTTGCTGAAATATGGCTAGTGAAATATGCCCTCCTGCTTTGCCCGAAAATCTCCCAGTAGCTGCTGTTGACTCAGAGGATATTCAGCGGCTGAAACAAAACCCCATTTGCAGCAAATGCACACAGAGTGAGCAGCTATATAAATCCTGTGCTACAAATCCAGCCACAAGCAAGTCCAATTGATTCCAGACTGCATTTACCAAAGGATCCTTTCAAGGCCATCGACAGATTGACTTGGTGCACGCATACACACCCACTGCTGGGAATCTCCAGAAAAAGCTGCAGTGGTGTTAATGTACGCAGGCAAAGTCACACTAGGTAAAAGCATCAGATGATCTAAATCTAAAAAAAGAAAGGCTTCTTGCTCTGGTTTAAATTCTCTCACGATGGAGAGAACTGCCTGCTTCATGTGTTCCTTACATTTCTACCCTGAGTCTTAATGGCAACTCAGATACCAGAAGAGACAGCTATAAGTGAGTAACTGAGTATTCTGGCCCATCTGCTCAGCAACAAATCTCAGGGGGCCTGAATGTTCTTTAACAAGCGCTCGGCTTGACCAGAGAGGAAAGAAAGAAGGAGAGATGAAGAGCAAGAGACGGAGAGAGTCTGATGAAGAGAGGAGTGCGTCAGAGAGACGAACGTTTGTACTTTCAGTCAGCGGTGGCACGCAGGCAGGCAGCTTAGAGCTCCCGTCAAGCTTGCTCCAAGACACAATGAAACTTTAATGAAGTTATGCTGCTGCCGCGTCTCCAGGGCCTCGGAGATAGGGATTGGCTGGAGCATGCCTGGAGGTGTGTGTTTCAACTGTCACTCAGCTAACACGGAGAAACAGCAGAGAAGCGAGCCCTGGTCACACAGTTTAAACATGTGTCCACGCTAAGACCGAGGCCTGGTTTCCGGGTGGAGCCGAAGATGAGGGAAGGTGTCGTGTCAGATTTGTCCCCGTCCTGATTTAACTGATGAGCTTGTCAGCTGCTGGTTAAATAATTTAGCGAAGGAGGGAGACGGAGGGCAGCGTACTGTTAACCTCTGTCTTCTGCAAAGATCGTAGAGTTCTAAGCCAAACCTTTAAATAAGAGTAAGATGCAAAGACAGAAAGAGAGTGCTGGAAGCATGTGATGAGAAAGGGAGAGAGGGAAATATACATTTCTATGATCCAAGAGCAGAAAGTAGTGTGTTCAGGAGAAAAACCACAGAGCACTGGTCAATCAACTGAAACTAAACTGAAAAATGAAAATTTTCCAAAGTTTCCTGGTAAGCCACCTCTTGTGGCTATGAATGGGTTCTGAAACAGCTCCCGGACGGAAAAATTCCTGGATTAGTTAGGATGCTGAAGGATCCCTTATCCTACCTTTATCTCTCTCCTCACCCTTTTTTATTAGCAAAGAGGAATGGAAAACATGGTATAGTTCAGTTATAGTTTTTTGGGGCTTTGCTGCCTTTATTAATAGGAACAGCTGTAGAGGGGATGACATGGAGCTCCATCCGGTGAACTGGCACCCAAAATTATGCATCATGGCACCTCTGAGGAGATCATGCAGCTTCCCACTTATTTGGCTGTCTGAAGCATTTTAATTGTATAAGGTATTTAAAGTCAACTTAAATATCTCAGGTGAGTGGATGAACACTGCTGTTGCTCCTCTGCTTCTGTTGTCTTTCAAACCACCTCGTGCAACGCAGTCTGATGTGAACAGTATTTAAGTAACTTTGCCTCATCACTGTAGTATCGCATGACTTTAGTTTGTTCTATTGTGTGAGTTCTTTTTACGTTAATATTTGACTGGCGTTTGCATTTATGGATTATGTCATTAAGATGTTGGACGTATTGCTGCCATGAAATGAAATCATTGAAAAGTCTTGACCAAAGTATTTCTCCTGTACCTCAACCAGGTAACCTTGGAAAGATGCCAGGGATTTTAGTATCTAACGGTCTTTGTCAGCTTTTGTTTTCTTTCATATACTTCTCCCCTTTGGTGTTCACCTTTCTTCCACTTTCTTAGCCCAGTCTATTTTCTTTTTTTTTTCTGTGGAGGTATTTTTGGCTTGTACTCAGAGGTCACCTCTTGATCTGTTGGGGTCGACTAACCATCGATCTGTCCCCTTTTTGCTCCCTCTCTCTTCTTCACTCTCTGCCAGTGATCCCTCTGGGCCTGCAAAAGATCGCCAGTCAGCTCGCAGCCCATCCGAAAGTAACACAATCTCCTTGAATCTCCAGGCTCTGATCATGGGCCAGAAGTTGAGGCAAATGATCTTCTCCACTTAACAGAACGTCTCAGAGGTACACTTGTTGGGGAGGAAAGGCGCTGATTTCTCTGAGGAGTTTGTGCTATAAAAAAAGAAACTATGGATTTTTTCCTGCCAGAACAGTTGACTTGTCTGTCCACACATGAGTAACTTTGAATGTGACTTGCTGAAAAAAATAATGTCAGTATGTCCACACAGTGTTTATAAAGCGTGGAATATCCTACGGATGAAGCCCCGGTAACTCTTGTCATGTCTATGCTCCTATACAAATAGGCAAACAATTAGCATTTGATTTATTTCATTCCAATTTGCTTGGCATCATGCAGTTCTATAAAACCAAAGTATTAAACTTATTTCACAAGCCATAGCCAGAGAAGTTAGAAACTCACAGTTCATGGGTTTTACACTCCTAACTGCTGCTATTACTTCGCTGTATGGGGCTTGGTTGAATTTAGGATCAAGACTGAGAAGAAATGTTGTTTAATTTAATTTCAAACTAATAAAAAACATGGCAGAACGTTGACGTTAAGTACTATTGGAACAGACTAACACGTGTTGCTCTCGCAGGAATATTTCCACGTTGGAAAACTTTGTTTTCCAGATACTATGAAGAAAAACGGTATTTACAGTGGTTTATTTTGCAGCTGTATTCAGCTAGATGGGACATAATTTGTTATGTTAAAGCATAATTACAGTGTAATGGCAGGAAGACGGATGAGTCAGTCATACCCAAATAACACAACAGCATTTTAATAAGTGGTAGAGGTGTTGCTATGGATCCCACACCCCATCTCAGTAAGGCAACCATTAATCTTAGATGGCTGACAGTTGTTAGGGAGGCACAGTAGAGGCACAAACAATTTACAAATGTGCACTGTGGCTGTTTGTGGTCACTGTGGGCTTTTGTACTCAAAGGTTATCATCACTGCTTAGTGCACACTAAGGGGTGATAGTAAAGATGGATGGGGGCTAATTAGACTAAAGTCATGGATTGGACTTGAAGTACAAATGTTATAAATACACAGTATACACACTTCAGCACACTGAGATACTGAGAGGCTCAGGGCAACATTCTGCTGTTTGCAAAAGCTGGTAGAGTGAAATGGTGGATTTTAAAAGGTAGAAATTATTCAAAATGAAATAAATGTTTTTCTTCTGCCCTTGTTGTTTTGATGTGGAAACAGCATTAAGTTACTTTACCGTGTTAGTTATGGTTACTTAATGGAAGATAACCAGAGGAGCAACAGCTGGTTTTGTATCGATTATATTAAAATCCAAAACAATATATGGCCTGTGTTACAATCTCACTCGAGTACCGTGGGACGAAGTTTAGCTTGCTTTAAGCAGTGCAGGGGGGGACTGGTACATATTTTCCCCTCTGGGTTTTCTGTAGTTTTATTTTTTCAGTAAACTATCACTTTTTGTGAAACAGAGAAAAGATGAAACCATTTCAGAAGAACACCAGCCTTACTGCTGGCTCTCAGGGACCGGCCGATTCTGGAATTTGAATGCCTGCTGTTTGGTGTCAGTCAGGTCTGCAGAGTAGAAAAACAGACACTCATTCATATGAAGATGTTAAAGATTTATAACCATGAAACGATGAGACCTGGTAAGGAGTTGAGGAATGGTCCTTGTCTCTCTTTGCATCATCTCTCTCTGCACGTTGCATGTGACTTTCCAACAAGTGCTGTTTTGAACAGAACGCATGATGGTTAAATGAATCAACATCTTATAGTTAAAAGATCCTTTCTAACATCACATTTACAGTTTTCTTGATGACGCATGGTAGATGGCGTGCATTTTCGTCTGTTCACGTTTCTCTCCTGCCTGCGTCAGTATGATATTTTGATGACTCACCGTGAACTGTACAAGACTGAAGTGGGAGGAGAGAGGGAGTGATTTAGCCTGTGTAAATAATGATACTTATTCTTATCTCCTTGTATAATGTTTGTTTTTTTCTCTCACTTCTCTTAAGAGGAAATAAGTAAAGAGAGACAGCGCAATCCACTACACCCCCCGACCTGCAGCCTGTCAGCGACGCTCCCCCTGTAAAATGAAAATTACTAACTTTTCCCAAATGACCCCACGCTCACACACACCTGTAGGCCTTGCACAGACTTGATTACCATTCATCCAGTTATAAATGATGCAACAACCATTCTGGTTTCTCACAGTGTCCCTTGGGGGGGGACAGTAACACTCATAAACCAGTACTGAATCTTACAACTTTAAAGCCACAGGGCATGTGCGTATTTATAATGGCACATTGCTCAATGTGTCAATATGCTGTTTGTACCATAAACTGTCCCTGTTTCATGTCTGGTTGGAGACCTTTGTTGCATGTCGTTCCCCATCTCTCTATCCTCGTTTACTGTCATCTCTTTACTGTTGCCTTTATGTAACAAGGTGAAAGCCAGTCCAACTTTCATGTGGGATACCAGGGTTTGTGTCACGTCTTTTTTTTTACTTTATCGTCTTTCTGTAACCTTAACCAAGTGTTCTAGTTGCCTAACCTCAACCACAGCTTACTTACTATAGCCACAATCTTTAACTAATCTTTATCAGAGCCACTGTTGGCAGGAACAACATTTCTGTCTGGTGATAGGGATGTTCATCCATGAGCCCATTAGTTCCTACTAACAACATATGGGGTCACAAACATATACAGTACTGGTCAAAAGTCCCATTTACTTGAATGGGAAAGTGTGTCCAAACTTTTGACTGGTACTGTAGGTTTTTTTTAATCAGTGGCCATAAAATTGTCTTCATTTATATTAAGTTGAAGTTGCATTATCACCATAGTGAAGGTGTTCCCCAAGGAAATGCTTCAAAATCTCCTAAAACAGATGGATACTGTAGTTCTTGGCAAACGTTACTCAAACAAGAGTAAACTATTTTCAGCAGTAGACACATTTAACTACAGTGTGTGTGTGTGTGTGTGTGTGTGTGTGTGTGTGTGTTTATGGTAACAGAGACATGATCCAACACAATAACGTTTTTGGACAGTGTGTGTCCAGTCACTCTGGATACACAGACAGTACTTGTTAGGTTCAGTTAAGTTGGGTTTGGTCTTTTCCATGAGATTTGTTGACAGTAAGAAAAATATCAACATATTTACCTTTCGTTGGGAAGTTCCGGTTTTAATACAAATTGGATGTTGTTTTTATGTTTTTTCATGTAATTACTATGAGTTTTTCTTTTAACTTTTGATTTTGTTTACAATCTGAGATGAACATGCCTCCCAGTCAAATATCCAGAGATGCTGTACCTCATTGTTTTCGGAACAGGGCTGTAATTTAATAATCCTATATAAGCTTTGCAGTGTTTAGTGGAGCGAACCACATTTGAGTGCCCTGAAAGACAAATCAGAAAAGCAAATAATTTTCTTTCAACAAAAAACCTCACACATGGAGGCAAATACACAAATGCACACACAAACCCACGGACGTCCAGATCCCATGAATGTATGGATTTCATTGCAGAGACAGAATGGCCCCAAAGCAAATTATGAGTCAGCGAGCGTTCACACTGCTAGTGAAGATTTATGACAGCCGAGTAGGCAAACTTCTTTCCTGCCTTCTGTTTTCCTCCCAAAGCATAAAATCCCCTCTGGTCCATGTTCACAGCTTTTGGCAGCAGGTGAGTTTGCCCTGGCCAGCGTTTCATCAGATCTAGCAGTGAATCAGTGGGTGCTGTTGTGGGTGGCAGTCTGCTAGCCTGCTAGGCCTAGCATCTTCCGTCAGTTACAGCCTCAGATTGAAGATCAGGAAGGAGGTTGACAGACTTTAACTGGACACAAATACATTTCTCCAGTTTTCAACTCAGACACCGTCACTATGGGGGTGTATTCTGACAGAGATTTTCACATTAAAAGCCTTTAATACCTGGCCAAAGCAATTTCTCCTGACACGTGCAGTGTGCAAATTAGATTTGATGTGAGATTCTAGGAATATCACTAATCTGGATAAAATGTGAGCACAGATTGCAAAAGCTCTGACCTCATATTACTCATGTAAATGAAGGGAGGGATATCTCCCGGGACCACTAAATTAAAAGTGCACCAATTGTAATCAATAGCAAAGGAGAATTTTGAGTGAAAAATCTATTAGTCATTCAGGCCCTAAAGCAACCCCCCCAGTGCCATTTCCATCAATGGCTAATACACGCATACTTTATGACAAACTTCATTAGGAACAAACTCATACGTTTCCTTTTAGTTACAAGCTCACATCCTCGTCTGATGAGCTTTTAATGATCAGTGATGATGTTGTGCTACACTGGCGGATGTCAAATGTACAAACGCCGTGCTGGATTCCGACAACGAAAGCTCACATGAGTGTTTGATCTGAGCTGTATGGATTTCCAAGGCGGATGCTGAGATATGCCTGAGGTTGGTGATATTTTTCAATATCTTTAAATTTGACAGTTAACAGGCCATCACGATGTGTTTCTGAAATAACCGTTTATTGGAGCCATGTCATCTTTATTAATAAGGGGAACTGAAGCTGCCTAATGTTCCTCATAATCAATATGATATATTAAACATAATCAGTTGTGCTGGCCTTTAATTGCAGTAATTAGTGCATTAATTACCAAATATTTCTATGTCAATGTCCTGGTTACACTGGATAATCCACAAACTTGCTGTGATCACTTGTTATTGGAACTACTATATACAGAGCAGATCATCCCAATGAAATCTGTTTGTGTGTTTTATGAGTTTCTTAAACTGGCCCGAAGCCCCAGACCTTCAGGTCGTAGATTCACTGTGTGCCACATGGTTTGTGGTACAGAATTCTTAGTAAAAGCACAATGTCAAATGAATCGATCGTGACCTTAAAGCTGCAACTTTACTGTGTTGGTTCAGTCTCAAGGTACTCATTTCCAGCAGTAGCAGGCCAGCGTTTTTAGCACAAAAACCCCTTTAAAAACCTACTGTAGGCTACCTGCTCAGCACCAAACATTAGACAGGTACAGTTAGGTGAACAAAGTGAAGCATTTAGCTGCTAAGATTCAGATATTTCCCTCAGGAGTTGGTGGAGACCAAAACAGACCTAAAAGGAAAGTGAATAATGCACTTACATTCATCAGGTGTCCACAAAAATGACTTCAAATGAATGCTAATGTTGCTACGTGTCTGCTGGGCATGGAAATAGTCAGACATTTGCTAACACCTTTGCCATAACAACTTTATAAGGTGATAATATGTCAATGTGGCGTTTATAGCTTGTTCCACTGCCTCCAAGTGACCAACAAAGCAATGAATTCAGGTGTACAGGTCTCGCGTCTACCTGTGATAAAATGTACATATACTACTGATGTCTCAATAAAATCAAAACTAGTTATAATATATATATAGTATATACAGGTTAATTAGAAAATAAGTACCTTTTTTGTGTGGTGAACAATCATGAATGGAAGATTTGGAACACCACTAATATGTCAGTCTCCATGCTGTCTGTCTGGAACTGTCTTCTCTTTGCAACGGCTGCATGACTACACAAGGTAATAGTCTCAAGTTCACTATTTCAGCCTGTTCTCGTGTCCTTTTCTCAAGGGGTATTGAACAGGCTTAGCGTAATACCTTGACATGGATTCTTGCCATTTACATTCTGAGCCGCTTCACTGAATGTTACTGCATCAAAGTCAGCTGGGGCCTTTTCTCAAGGGAAATATCGTTAGAGTCCAATAACAATTCACTATGGAAAAGATTTGTAGCCCATTTTTGCAATAAAAGGAGAAATATTAGTTTGGCCCCCTGGCATCTACAAACCTGGTGGATAATACGTAAATAGCATACAATGGATGATAGATGAAAACAAACTAGAAACATCAAAATGGACTGTGTCCTCTTGACTGCAGTGACTGGAATGCTCTGGAGTTTGCAGAGAGGCAAGCTATTTAGATATTTCATGATATGAGATCTCACACACACACACACATATACACACACAGTAAAGAAGGTCTCTCAGCAAAGCCCTGCTATATACCAGGTGCTGGAGTGCTGAACGAAGCGGACAAGACTCTGACGTGAAGAATCTCTCAGGCCACCGATACATCTGCTCCCTGTTCCGTTAAGCTGAGTTACTGCAGCTTGAAGTGAAGGGAGAAGAGAAGCCAGGCTGATACTCTGCAGTGGGAGAATAACTACATAGTAACTACAACTTTAACTACAACTACAACATCTACAACTACTGTGTCACAGATCCATACTACACACTGATTCTATCGGGGTTTTGAGAACGATTTGGTTTTGACTGAGGAGTTCTGCTGAGTTAAGTATGGGGCGTAATGAAAGCAAAGTACTAGCAACCACATCTGCATGTCTAATGACTCTGGAGATTTTACGAGGTGAAATGACATTATCACGACTCCACGCTGAAACTGGAGATTCTCAGGTACAATGGGACATCATTTGTCATTAGAGGTTGTAATTGCTTGAGTTTGGAGAGTTGGGGTTGTGACACGCTGGTTTTGGATTTCCAATTAAAATGCAAAATAAAGGATACAAGAAGGGATGTAGCATGGTTTAGGTAGATAAGAGCATAAAAAACTGAGAGACACATTAAAAATGTTAACTAGAGCTGCAAATTAGTGTTTTAATTAATCACAATACAGATGATTACGGTGGCCCTGAGATTAGACTGAGAGTATGCTTTGGAAAATGTTTTGTTTTACACTTCAGTTTAACTCAGTGTGGTTTCAACAGGCACAGACTGAAATGTCTCTGGATGCAAATGGATAGACCTTCAACCAATCAGAGCAACGAAATGTGTGACGTATCGATGAGCGAATCCTGCTGGACTTACAGCAAACATTACATTACATTTAGGCATTTAGCAGACGCTTCTATCCAAAGCGACTTCCAAATAAGAGCTTTACATAAAGTGCAAAGAACCATGATCGATAACAAGATTACATTACAGGGATTTAGCAGACGCTTTTATCCAAAGCGACTTACAAGTGAGGAGGTGCTCGGGGTAAAACCCATGACCTTCTGGTTGATAAGCACACAGCTGTACCTCTCAGCCACCACACCTACTGATGTCTCATCTTTCTTATCATCAAAAGCTTTAAGTGCAGTTGTTTATTCTTATAAATATGCCACCCTGTTCGTTTAATAAAGATTCAAAACATATTCCACATCAGCGGCAGCCATCTTGGTTGTCAAACGTGCTACTCTTTGCTGTCATTGTTTCAAATGTGCCCAGTATTAGATTAGCAGTTGTGATTGGCCCACCGCGACCAGGTGGGCTGGAAATCTGTCTGAACGGGAGGGGACCACACGCATCTGCCAGAGCAAATAAAACATGAGCTTGCAGATTAGTCTGGTTCCAAGGCTACCACGAACCTGCATGGACTCAGAAGCTTTCCACTAGAGACTGCAAACTGGGACAACAATGTTCTTCACCAGCTCAGCCAGGCTCTGATGATTATACTTCAACACAACAGATTCACCTGTTGTGGGACACCTGGTTTCTAAACCATATTTGTCTGGAAGCAGACTTTAAATTGGGACAGTGCTTGGGCTGTGACTGATGTTTTATAAGTCCACAAGACCACATGTCCGCACAAGAGCCCAGACTGAGAAAAGCCTGTAGTGAACAGGTGGACTGAAACAAGGAGGGTGAGAGAAAGAGCTGTGACTGAGGGGACAGGAATATTGAAAACTGCCAAAAACAATCTTCACGTATAAATTGTTCAATATGATATCAACGCCATGATGCATCTCTCTAATGCATTCTCTTATTGAATTCAGATCCACTTTTCTTCACTCTACTGACAGACCAGCAGGGCAGGTTAAACTAAAATCACAATACAAGGCCCCTGGCTGGATTCCCTCATAAATTTAAGCACTCAAGAATACAGTACTGTGTTGTCTTGCTCCTGGCCCTCGTGCAACATGTGAACTGCAACTGTAGCTTTTAGAATAGGCACACAGCGGCCTATAGCCGCAGTATGGATCTACTCCCACCGCCTGTGTTCATGTTCTTCGTGTAAATTTATGATTGCGATTTTTCTTTTACCACTCCAGTCAGTGTTGTCTTTTGTATGTGATGTGTTCAATGAATATTAATGATCTCCTGGAGATCTCGGTGCGATCATTGCTGTTATGCGAGGTAATTTCCATCCCCTCAGTAACATCAGCAGCCCTGTCAGGCACCTCTCTGCCACTGCCCACCCACACCTCCATTACAGCCATACAAGTCATAAAAATAAGAGCTCCGTGCCAATTAGATACAAGAGCGTCTTGGAGAAAACAGAGGGGTGATGCATAAACAAACAATGTTTTTTAGTGCACCTCTTCAAAGGTGCATTATATCGCCCACCTCCTGCAAGACGTGACATGAAAAATGTGAGAAAATTTTCTGCTTTTGGTTTTATTTTGGCCAGTGAACAAGCCCCAGGATTTAAAAGTGTTGTGTGAGAAGGAAAAAAATCACTGAGTTTGTTTTGTCTTTAACGTGCCTCGTCTAAAAGTCTATCAGAAGGTGCTGCAGGGGGAATGTATTTGGCTTTCAGTAATCCAAAGTAGTATGTGTAAAGGGACCAACTCCATACTTTTGACACCTGTAATGTATCATAATAATGTGTAAAGATAATAGGGCCACACATCCCACCTCAGTGCTGCAGCAAATCCTTCAGTTTTTACTCAAACTCTAATGTCTTTACTAGCTCCATGGATGTGTATGAAGCCACATTGTTTTTTAAAGAAGTCCATCTTTCTACAACTGTCGCATGAGATATGTACTTGTCACTGTAGCCATTCCTCTTCCATATTAGCCATGAAGTGATCCTTCTTGCAACTATATTTTAAGAGGACAGAATCCACAGTCCATGTTCTATGCACAAAACAGTTGCTCTTTATTTCTTGTAGTGTTTCTTAGTGGAAGAGGACTGAACCAGCATGTGGGACGCCTCGCGGGGTCCTGACGAAAAGACTCTCTCTCTCTTCAGCGCAGAACTATAAACGTGGCAAACCATAAAACAATGAAGTTGGTTTCTGCAGATCACAAATGTACTCCATAAAAGCTGTGATAGATGAAGAAGCTATAATTGGTCAAGTGCCATGTCTCTTGGCCAAGTCACAGTGAGAATTTAGGACTTTATAATCATCTCATCTAGAAAGACAAAAACATTGTGTAGTCTGATCCCAGCATTAGCAAAAACTCTGTGTTTCCCCCTAACTGTGCTTCCTCCTGAGTCGTGCCAGAGGGATCGTTTCTCTAAGTTTATTGCCGGAACACAATACCAGCAATAAAGCTACAGGCGACTTTCAGAATGAAAATACCCACTTGATTTGGCTAACTCAGACCCTAACCCTAAGAAACCCTAAGCTATATGTTTTCTTCATTTGTTAGCTTGCAGGCAGTTAGCTTGTTAGCTTGTGCCCTGTTTCTTTCCCTCTTCCCACCAGGAATCGTGAATTTACTTGGAACATGTGACACGCACGGCTGCGGACGATTGGCACGGTCAGATAGAGAAACAGACATGTCTTGACAAATTACACGTGAAAGCAAACCCAAACCCAACTCGAGCCAGACGCACACAACCAAGAATTGCAACCAAATGGGTAGCTGAACTGTGGACCCGTTTATTACAGTGTCATACTGGAAGAGGATCTCTTCCCAGGCGGTATGGACAAGAGGAATTATTCAAACAACCAGTGACTTTTTCTATGTACATATGACGCGTGAGCATTATATTAAAACAGACTTGAAAAATCTTTTATAATCCTATTGTTTAAGGAGTTTTGTCATGTAGTTTTGAAATAAATAAATGAAACAAATCAGACTTCTGAAAAACAATCATGTCTCCTTCCTAGTTTTTTGGAGGCAGTAATTCTTTACCACTGTTGTTGACTAGATGGACACAGAAATCTACATTTACAAAGCAAATAAGGAAATACTTTGGAACATGATATTTGAGGATTTGTAGCTTTCTCTCTTTTTAGTAACAATTCTACATGAATGTAAACCGTTTTGATTGGTTTTAATTGTATTTTGATGTAAATCGATGCATATTTATGTAATTCATGTTTGTCATTAATGTGTTGTATGTCAGGCCTCAAGGAAGACTAGCTGTTTGCTATAGAAGCAGCTAATGGGGATCTTTTAAATAAACAAATACAAAACATACAGATTTGAGCAAGATAGATTAAGAAACAGCTTCATGCAGATTGTGCAGGGACAGTTTGGTGCTGACATGCAATATCTGCATTACTTTTTGCATTCCACTGACGGTGGTGCTCTTCGCCACCCAGGAAATATCTTTGTTTGTGCTTGCGACTGTGCTTTGCTCCGGTCAAACTGCACTTGCTGCAGACACAAAACAGAAAACTCACCACTGCTTGTGCTGTGGAGGATTATGAAACTTTGTGCTTGGAATAGCAAACGTTCAAGCTTTAATGAACTCAGGATACAGAGGGATGAATCATGATTGTGTAACATCAATCAGCAACAGAGTATGAAAATGGACATTTATCTTTGAAGATGTGTTTTGACATTTTTGGTGCAATTTTTATGATTCACAGTGGAGGAAGGGTTTAGAAAGAGAGTGGAGGATGACAACAAACAACACTGTTTACACCTGGCAGTAACATGTGACTTGGATACAGATAACCACAGTGCTTTCACACCTATTACTAATGGTGTCTTTAGAAGTTCTAAAGATTGATATGCTTCAGCACTTGCGTCAGCACTGGAGTAGTGAAGTGAGACGAACGAGTCGTGGTTGTGGACATTTTTTTAAATGCTTGCTGAAGGCTGGACACAAATCTCCAAGTCCAAAGCTTTGTACTTCCTTCTAATTTACAGAATAGAAATTTTAGCCAGACTATGTTTTATTCCAGCAGTGTGCTACAGTGCTTTGCTGAAAGTACTACGATACCCATGAACCAGTGCTTTGTCATTGAAATTGAGAACAAAAAACACATAAATGCCTTATTTCCATCACATTTTCTACATTTTTTTACACCATTTGAGATTTGCCTGGCACTCTTTTAATTACGTCTTCTCGCTGCCTCTTCTTCCGGAATGATTAACGCCACCAGCTGTCTATCTAATATTCGCATAACAGTAGTGGATGGAAATGCACATTCATTCATTCTGATAAAACTTGCTCTACATTTGGATAAAAACCTAAATAATGACCAGGCTGCATTTGACCCAGTTACATTATGAATCCCTTAGTAGACTATGCGACCATTGTACCAGACAGAGCAGTTTATGTGTTCATATGTTGTGGATTATCACCTCAAATGATGATAAGGTAAAGCACTGTGTAATGTGGTGGATCTTCCATCGTAACCAACTGCCTTTTCTTGCTTCATTGGGCACTCTTTAAAAGAGACTGTGACATTTTACTCAAGTACTCTGTCAAACAGACACGCAGCAATAACGACACGCAGGGAGGGAGACTTGCAGGAAAGTTGGGGGTGGCGGTTTGCAGCTGCTGCGGGCATTTTCCACATGCTTATGAAACATGGCAGAAACATACAGAGATGTGATGCTTTGTACTGTGAGCTGCTGACAGCCTCACAGTTGCCCCCATAATCACAATAACGAATGCCCTCGCAGGTATTATTTTTATATTATATCTTGCTCCTATTACAATTAAAATAATGCTCAACTAATGGGCTTATAATGTGCTTTCAATAACTTATGAGCCAACTGACAGGAAGACTGATCAGTAGGTAGATTAGAAGAAAGACAATATAAATATACTTAACAAACACAGCAAGTGGTACAGTAATGAAAATATTGCCTGTGTAGTAGTGAGCTCCTATGTTCAGCTTTACAACGCTGCAGAAGAATTATCTGTAACAACAAAATCCAAAGTGACGAATCATTTATGGTGTTAAACTAATTACAGCAAATTCTGTTTTTTCCAAAAAAGTCAAAATTGTACTAGAACAAAGGAGATGAGTGCACATATCACACACAAAACCCAGCAGAACTGAGTCACTGCTGTATAGATTTTTCTATTAAATGTAATTCCAGTAATTCTCCTTAGGTGCTGCAGCTGTGGGTTTAAAAACAAACCCCAAACCACCAATAAGAAGGTGTTCTTCACTGACTCATCTATTTAAGTAACTTAAATCAGCTATTAAAGTGCCACCCACTGGTGTGCGCCTTTATCACCAGCTTCCTGGGTGTCTGCTATACTGTAGACTTTTCAGAATAAACAGTGTGTATCATTAAAGGGATCAAATCGATGAGACTTATTTTAAATGTGTCTTGTCTGGAAAAAGGGCCCTTCAGTGTGGCCTTCAGACTGAGGTTACGTATTATTCTTGGACATTTTCCACAGCAAACAAAGGTTTTGTAGTTAAACAAGTCTTGATGTTGCTGGCTCATAGTCTGATGTTTAACAATGTCTGCAGAAATGACAGCGTCTGTCAGTAAGGTCACCAGAAACATTTGCAACACAGAGTTAATTCATCTCTTTTAGTATAAGACATGATTATTGTAACATTCTTCTCACTCAAGAAGAGTAGAGGGTTGTGAAAGTCCTCAAAGCAAATGTAAATCTTGGAGCAATGATGACTTTGACTTGTCTATTTTAAAATTCTGTTGCTGGCAAATGTATGAAGTTTCAATTATATATGTAATTTACACAAGTTTAAATATAAAAATAAATGTGCTAATTAGCACTTATCACAAAGTACATCTGAGGCTGATGGAAATGGGAATGTTATTAGTATTGACCTGCTGGTGGCTCTAGATGTAAAACCAGGGGGTTTACCAAAGTAATTACAATTCATCCTGCAGGGACCATGAATGACTATAACATAGTTTACAGTAAGACATTTGAGACATTTCACAAAAAAGTCAAAGGATCCCCAAAGGATAGATCTGTTGGGAACTAATAATTGCTGCACAATTTCATAACAATCGCTTATGTAACTGTTGAAATTAAAATAATATACACTACCGTTCAAAAGTTTGGGGTCACATTGAAATGTCCTTATTTTTGAAGGAAAAGCACTGTACTTTTCAATGAAGATGACTTTAAACTAGTCTTAACTTTAAAGAAA
>JAVQJL010016267.1:0-26213 GCA_036024295.1 Nannoperca obscura
CAACCCCCCCGCATGCCGGCCGCCCCGCCCCCCCGCGGGCCGGGGGGGGCGGCCGCGCCCGCCCCCCCCCCCCCCCCCCCCCTCCTTCTATTCATAAACAGGTCAAACTGAACACATGAAATCATAAATATCTGTCACTGTGAAATTATGAGCTTTTTATTTAAAACAAATTTGTAAAAAACCATAAAATATCACTGGCTTTTGTGCTTTACAGGTTTTCTGTCCAGTGATTCTATTCGATTGGTAGCCAATTAACACTTGGGTTCGATTTTGAAAAAGAAAGTGTTGTCAAACATGCCTACTAACAATGTAACTGTTCTATTTAGGTCATTTCAACCTCTAATATTACATGTTTGTGTAATTGTGTGTGCTGTTGTTGTCGTTGTTGTTGTTGTAGAGGGCTGCATGTTATACTGTGTGTCCCTTCTAGTGTTACCAGCTTCCTGGAAGGGTTTGTTGTGTTGTTGTATAGGATTGCACTGCATTGTAAGGTGACTCTATATGTGTAAATATGGCAGAGGATTAGAAGCATATCTCACTATAAAGGAGTCTATTACAACTGCATCACAAACTACAGCCTCAAAAGTGATCATAGAATTACAAAGGTAAATATTATTAAAGAAGTCTCAACAAAAGTATTGTTTTGCATTAGTTGTTTCTATTTTTCTGGTCACTCAATGCATCTTGACAAACAACCATAACAATACCATGATCATTTAAACTACCCTAAAGGGATGTTATAAAACTAAGCCGATGAGGGATTCATTGCACAAATTGTTTTATGATACCTTCAACATTATATGATGTAGGTTGCACGACTGGAATTCACATTAGGGCTGCAAGTAACACTTATTTTCATAATCAATTAATGTTTAATTAATCTTTTTAGAGTCAATGTTTAGTCATGTTTATCACATAATGTCACTTGCCTACCCGCATGTATTCACAGGATAGTGTGTCCCCCGTAGTTTCTGTCACTTTTACCACTATGGCTAAGATAATAAAAAAGTAATCTCTGCTAAATAATTTTAAATAGAACTACAAAGAAACGTAGTCACGTAACCCCTGAACCCCGGCGTCATTTTGCGTCATTTTGCCGGGAATGCTGGACCACGTGTCTCGTGCCGGCGTGCTTGTTCCTCCAGTTCGCGATTCATTACTTTTTATTCCGAAACGAGTCGGTCGGGTCAGGGAGTATACTTGCAAGATGGCGGCGCGGTGGGGAGCAGGCGAGGAGACTTTAACTGCGTGCAATATGGATTTTTTCCCCATGGATACACTAGACGAGGTAAAGAACATGTTATATAATGTACACGTCCTAGCATGTAACGTTACGTCCACTATTAGTAGTTGTGTGTTTCTAGAAGCAGCGCAGAACGTGTTGTGTGTAGGAGCTGTACACTGCGCGTGGAAAAGTGACACGTGGATGCAACCGTAGTATCACTAGTAAAACTTATTCAAAAATGACTCCTTGTGTTGTGGTGTTTACAGCTAGATAACTCGTTGGTCGTATATTTATTAAACGAAACAGAATGCTTCACTATAAATGTGCCGGTATTCTTTAGCTGCATGTTAATGCTAGCCGGTGTGTCAGTAGCTTGCCGGTGTCGGTAAGTGAACGACGCAGGTTTCCTCCCTTATAATACGAACACTCGTTTAAAGAAATGAGGTGACAGTTGTGTGTGTTAACAGGTATTTGGCCTGTCATGTGCTCCAGGTGTATAATGAATGTCAGTAATACGCATATAAGCTCTATCTGCCGGTTTATGTGCCAAAGTACTGCGTGCTGTCCAACTGATTACACACGTGGCGACGGACACTGCAAGATGGTAGTCGGCTAGCTTCATCATCACTGCAGTGTGGATCTATACTTGTTTTTTTGACCTGACAGTGGTGCCATACGTTACATTTCGCCGTGGTGTAGTCTACAGGCTCCGTGCCAACACATTGCAGTAATGTGTCATCACTGACGATGCACACAACGACGAAGCTGTCGTTATATTAAGACAATGATTGCAATCAATAGTTACACGGACACATGTGTGATTTATTTACTGACACTGTAGCAGCATACCGGATTTCCATTCAAAACCTGTGTATATCCACGTGTGGTTGAGTCGTGGTGAATCACATGTTGGGTTCCTTGACGCATGCGCAGTAGTAACAATACATTTGAGCTCTACACACACCCTTCCGTGGAGTTTATAAATAACTACATGTAGGTTTTTAACGTTTGGTGTAAAGACGTGTGTTTAAAATGTTGCCTGTCAGTTGGTAATTCTTTAAATATCAGACGGGGGTAGAGATAAGGGCCCTGCTCGGGTTTGTTGTAGTGCAACACGTGGGCTAGGTGGTCTCTCTTTGGACGGGGTGAGGCTAGGATCAAATATGTCTGCGCACTGTGCGTTGCATGTGTGGAAAGAAACACGTGGTTCGCTGTGAGATACTACTGCGTTTTCAAATAAAATTGTCATCACTTAGGTTAGGTTTGCTCTTTAAAGTGGGACCCGTGTCCTGGACTTAGTGTAGGTATGTAGATGATTTTATATCTGAAGAGTTGTTATACACCAAGTGAGCCTACACACACATTTCAGCTTTTTATTGGATTTTTGATTCATTTATTACATTTGTATTTAAAATGAAGTATTTCAGACTTAACCCATGTTCATTGGGTTTTGACTTCTTTGGACAGATTATTTAAGGTTTTTACTTTATAATCAAGTTGTGTAAAGTTCTAAATTGTATTGAACATTTAAATGTTTATTGGAGTCCCACGTGTCCAATAGGTACTTGCTCCAATGTTCTTGTATATTTTAGATTATAGGTAGATCTGGTATTTTGTTTTCCTCTGCTTTGAGCAAGTACTACAAACATGTGCCCTCCTTTTGCCCTTTGGGGTTTCCTTTTGTGACTCTCATTCTCAAATGCCTGGCTTGAGTTTAGGCTCTCTCCCAGCTCCAACCATCAAATAAATAAGTTAGGTTGACCTATTTCACTGTTCCAACTTTTACACAGACTAGGCTTAATTTTTTAAGTAATTTATTTAAATAATTGGTTGGTTTGAAACAGGAAGTAAACTTTCCTTTAAAAAGAGGCTGTACAACACCGGTTCTTGTAAGAGAGATGGTAGAACATCTAGAGGTACTAAGTCAAAGGCAGTTGGACTTGCTTTTCAAAGAAATTAACTAATTCAAAAGCAAGTCCAGTTGTAATGGAATGCACCCCAGTGGTTCATGTCTGGTACTACATGGATGTTTACCCTCTGGAAACAAGCTTTGAAGTCCCAAACCCCCAATTACAACATTTTAACATTTTATTTAAAATAACATACATTAAAGTTCTTAATAAAGTAAGGTTGCTACCATGCCAAGCGTCTGTTTTTCTTAATACAAAATTGAGTTTAAAATATTCAAAATACTGACAGCAGTGTTTTTATTTAGTTATTTTCTTTAGTTTGGGTGTACACATTGGTTTTCAGTAACAACTGTTTGTCCTCACCCACTTTCTACTGTGGTGATTAAATGTCAGAGCCCCAATGATGCACTGTCGGTTGTATTTTTGCCAAAGAAATCAGAAGTATGTTTTCCCATCTCTAGACTGTTGGGCTGAGCTCTGGGGAAACTCCGGAGGCCCTTCAAAGCTGCTTGGACCCCTCCATCCTTTCTATCTTTGAGGACACGCCAGCAATAGAGGCAAGACTCGTTTCACACGGTCAAACTTATGTATTAGAGATCTGTGATGTGCGCCTGCTGTACAGTTGTGCATTTGTACTGTGCATGTTTTGACCTATTTTTCTTTGTGTTCATGTAGACTAAAAGACTAGATGAGGAGAGTGAAGCCACGCTGCTAATGGCTCTGACGGAGATCCTCGACAATGTGGACGATGACAACCTGTCCCCATTTGACACACTGCCCGACTCAGACCTACTGTCAGGTCAGAAGGGCAGGGAACTCTCTCCGGTTAGTACCCAGTTGTCGCACATAACTCTGTTCCTGCTCTTGACATCCCCTATCTGCCCTTTGATCTTGGGACAGAGTGGGTGAAATGGGGTGGAAGGACAACCTGCTGACCTGTGGTTCTAAACTTACTCCTTAACCAGTGTGTTAAGTCTACAAATATCTAGAGTTGTTTGTCTTTCACTCTCTAGCTCAGGAGATTGCTGTGTCTGTCCCGTTCCCCTCCAGAGAAGGATGCTCTATGTAGCACAAGACCCATTTCAACTGGAAAGGTAGCTTTTCCCACAAATAAGCTGTGTGTGTGTGTGTGTGTGTATAGATGATATCTTTCTTTCTTGTACAGCAGACAGATCTCAGAATTTATCTGGATATTTGTCTTCATGTTTGTACCCAGAGCCTCCCCAGGATACTGGCAGACTCTCTCCAGAGGAGTGATGGGGAGGAAGAGGAAGATGGCTCCCTCACCCTGAGCCCAGTGAGGCACAATTCCTCTCCAGACAATGACCTGATGGACTGGAAAGGTCTGACCCTCCCGCTTCCTGTCACCTTTGAGCAGGAGGGTGAAGATGGCATTTCAGTTACCCTGGGAGACCTGGTCAGACACATGCACCCGTACTGTATGACCATTTGTGTGGAGAATGACGAGGGGGAACAGATGTTGCCCGAAGGAGGCATCTTGTTCGAGGTTGTGGACCAGGGGGTAAATGGAGAACCCATCCTGGCCATCCCGGACATGGACCTCCCGGTCTCTGTATCACTTGCAGAGCAGTTTTCAGGAAATGAGCAGAAAGTTTTAGATGAAGAAGTGGCCTCTGATGGTTCGGAGCATATAGTCGTCGATGATGAAGATGAAACAGTCAGCGAGGCCCCAGTGAAAGGTGGCACCCCTGTGACACCAGACCTGTGTAAAGATGTAAAATATGAGCTGATTAAGAGACAGAAGGAAGAGATTAAAGGGAAAAGCCCCCCTCGTAGAAAAAAGAAAAAGAAATGCAAGGAACAGCGCCACCTCAAACCTGTGGAGGGAAGGGTCCTTAGGAGTGGCACAGTAAGAAATACAGCACAGGAATCACCGAAGAAGCCTGAAAAAAGGGCAGTTCAAGGAGAGAAGAAACACAAAGTCCCAAAGGTTCCTCTTGCCTCAACTCCAGCTTCTTCCTCTGTAAAAACAAAGAAACTTGATCCATGCCAAACTGAAACGCAAACAAAAACCACCACTACAACACTATTGCCTGAAATGAAGGTGCAAGTTGCCACATCTGTGTCACAGAGACAGGAAAAGGCTCTGCTAAAAGCTGGCCCTGATAAGAGTCAGCCTGGCTGTTCACCCACAGCAGTGAGATCCCAACCGCCTGATGAAAGGCCTAAACGGCAGGCTCCTGAGGAGAAGCTGGAAGACTCATCAGCAGTTCCCTCTCCGGTGTCTTCTGTGAGCCCTGCAGCTGCTCCTTGTCCCGCAACTCTCCAGATGACACCAACTGTTAATGAGGCCCTCTCTCCAGAGGTCCCTGCAGTCTCGGAGCCAAAGCCCAAATCGCTTAGTCTAGCGGAGTACCGGCGACTCCGACAGCAGAAAAAGCCAACTCCGGTGGAAAAACAAGACGACAACAGCACCAAGTGGCCCAGCCTTCCAGAGCTTCCTAAAGAGCTTCCCCCTATTCCCTGCCTGCCCGACCCCACCCCCAGGGATCCCCGACGCCCCAACCCCCAGGCAGCGAAAAAGGAAGAGGAGGAGGTCAGGCCTGCTTGGCAGCCAAGGGGACCATGTGCACCACCCACCCCCGAGGCGCTGTTGGTGCCACCGGCCTACATGGTTGCCTCATCCAGCAAGGTTTCAGCTGCTACTCCTGTTCCTAAACCCCAACAAACACCCGAACCTTGCAAACCCTCTCTTCCCCAAAAGCCTTCAGCTCCTGCCCCTAATGCAGTAAAGAATTTACCCACACTTCAACACACCGCTGCTCAACCTGCAGTGCCTTGCGTGCCTCAGAGCTCCGAGGCACCATCTTCTTTAAAACCTGCCACTCAGTTTGTGTCACCGGCCGATGGGAAATGTTCTCAGCCTGCATCTCCTGAGTCTGTAGAGCTCGTTAAAAGCTGTCCCGAAACCACTACAGAGGTGATCAAACCCACCGCTGCTACTGTGTCTGCTCCAGGTGCCCCCCAGAAGATCACTGTTGCGATCGCTGCTCCTACCTCATTAAATAACCCCATCACATCTGATAGCATGTCCTCAAAACCCACAGCCACTGGTACCCAGCTGGCTGCTCGTCCCTCAGACTCCCAGAGTCTAAAGGCAGAACCTGTTGCGCTTGAAACTAAAGTGAAACCGACTACAGCAGTGAAACCCCAAAGGGCAAAGAGCCCCACGCAGGAGCTGATTGAGGCCTTCACCAGTGAGATAGGTGAGCTTAAAGTCGATTGCTAAAATGCAATGCAAAACAGAACTTTCCTTTTTCTTTATCTTGGGCAGGTTATGTTTTCTTGTGAACAAATGCACATTTAAACAATTGATTAAGTAACATATAAGCAACTGGTAGTTATCTACAAAGCCCCGTCATTGTCTCATCTCTGCTGGTCCGGATCTTTAGCCTCTACTTGATCTGCTCCAGTGTTTAGCTCAGGAATTATATCTCGGAAAGGCCGTTTCTGCTGTTTGTGCAGAAACATAATATGCAGTGTCACTGTACAAATCGAAACACTTGCACCCCTCTATAAAACATTGCCTAAAATCATGTTACCTGTCTGTCACACCATAAATTGAGCCTGCATCCTGTTTGTATGTTCTCTCGTTTATGGCTGTTCTTGGTCTACTTCAGTGTAACTAAACAGAATCTATGTATAATAGCACGTATGCTCTGCCATGCTGCCCTTTATGAATAATGTTTAAGTACATTTCTACTGTGTTTTGTCTTTATAATCCAATACATATCTTTTCTTGTAGGTATTGAAGCTGCTGATCTGACCAGCTTGTTGGAGCAGTTTGAGGAAACCCAAGGTAATCAATAATGGCTGTTTTCTTGCTGTATACTGTAAAGAAGTGCTCTGTCCGTTCCATGTTTAACAATGTTACACGCTCAAAGTATTTTTTTGTCATACCTGATTTCTGGTGTTACCGGCCTGTAGCTCAGTGGGTCGAATAGTTTAGTAGCAAGCTAAATGTACTTGAAGTATCAGTTTTCCTGGGTTCGTAATGGCAGGAAGTGAACATTGCAGCACTATCTTGGTATCAGTAATGGTTTAGCGGGTAGAAGGACTTTGATTAAAAGACTTCAAGGGCTATCAAGAGCCTAATAAAAACTCTTCATTGATCACAACAAATGCACTACTGTTGTGCATATGCTTAGGAGTGGGTCATCATTAAAGTTAGATGACCATTCATTTATATATTGTGATTCAGAGTTCATAGTCCAACAAAAGTGAGCTACGGAACGAAGTTATTATCGGGCGGATCATATGAACTTAAAGCTTATCTGATCCTCCTCATGAAGTGTTAACATTCAAAGATTGTGGAGGACGTCTGACTATTCAAATTGGCAGTTGTAGTTTTTTTTTTTTACACAAAAATATTTCCCTTTTTAAGAGATGGGTGCTGCAGGGGTCAGACACGCTGCTTTGTGCTCCTGTCTGCTCAGCTGCTGGAATTCTGCCCTGTCCGCAAATCCTTTTAACTCTCGCTCTGCTGTCTTTGTTTTTGCGGCTGTTTAGCCCTAACCCTAACAAGTGGCTGGACTCTGTATGTGCCATTACTAATGTCAGTGGACTTGTTATTCAACTATCACACTGTGCACTATAGCTAATAGTAGCTGGGGACCACTTTGGAGAATTCCTGTGGATAATGGACGGTGTACTGATCTCACCTGTGCAGAACATGCTGCCGGTTGTTCAGTTCACGCCGTCAGTCGAGCAGAATTGTTAGCGACCCAAATTGAAATGTGTTTTCAGGGGGTGCGTGTTTCTCTGTTCATTTTATTCCCCTGTGCTTATGCACTTATTTCCTTGTTCCTTCTCTCTTCAGCTAAAGAGGAGCAATGTGTGCCGGAGGTCTCTGGTAGGGCAGCAGCTGTAGGAAACTCGAGGTGAGTTACCCTACAGCCCTCAAGCTGCTCTGTGTGTGGGATGGAGTCATGGTTTCTGAAGATGCCCAGGAGTGAAACCTGTTTGATATGTGTGTGGAGGTGAACACACACCTTTGCCAGGACCTACCGCAAACCCTGCTTTTGTCTGGCCACAGCGATGGCCTTCTCGGGTCTGAATTTGTGCAACGTGGTTTAATGTGTTTTTTTTTGTTTTTTTTTTTTTATCTGTCTGGACTCGGCTGTGCTCTAATCCAAAGACAAACTGAGGTGGCAGCTACACTGTTTACCAGTGATATACTAACAGGCTCTTGTGCGCGTTCTCTTTGCAGTGTTGAGTTGGCTCCAGAGAAAACTGTTGTGGAGCGTGTGAGAGCGAATGACCTCTCAAGTACTGCAGGTAATTCAGCATTTTGACTTTGGCTTCAAGATGAAAGTTACTTTATTAGGTATAAGGGTGAAGATTAGAATTGTTTGTTTTTATTCTGTCCTTGTATTGCTTCTGTGCTCTCAATGCTTCCAGCACCAAAACAGCACAGTCATTAGATGTGGTTATCTAAAATTGCCTTGCAATACAGATAGCCAACCATTCTTGAATGTTGGCTATAATTGTTGTGCCCTTTCTGTCCCTCTGCTTCAGCTCTGACTCCCCCAGCCACGCCTCCCCACCAGATGTGGAAACCCTTGGCCGCTGTGGCCCTACTGGGGAAGAGCAAGGCTGTGGAGGCCTCTAAGTCGAGCCCCTGCAAGGTTATCCAGATAGAAGCCCGGCCTTTGCCCTCAGTCAGGTCCCGCAGCAAACCCACTGCTGCCGCCGCCACAGTAGCCCCCGAGGTGGCATGCATGGACCATGACTACTGCCTCCCCAACAAAGACCCTTCCACCGAAGAGCCAGGCAAACGTTGGAATGTCAAACAGCAACCTTTTATCACCATTAAACCCATCAAGCAACCCGCTGCAACCACTACACAGAAATCCCCAGCTGCCCTGGTACCGTCTGCCCAGTCTGCCACAAGTGCTGTGTTTACAACCAAAACCCAAGAAGTGCCACCGACAAAGCCCCTGGATCACAGGACTAATGGGATGCAGAGAAGCTCTGTTCTGGAGACTCCTGATGCTTCGCCTGCTCGACAGGAGACCGATGCCACTGTCAAAGAAGGAAGCCCCAGGAGAGGGCCGCTTGGGAGGGCCTACCGTCGACATGCCGCTTCTCGCACACCCAGCCCCGGATCTAGTCCCAAAGAGAGGACTGGAGGGCGGTCTAGAAAGAGAAGATTCCATCGTTCTCCCAGTCCTGTGTCTAACAGTTCAGAGTCAGACTCGCATTCCTCTAGATCTCGATCTAGATCGCACTCTCCATCTAAGAAAAGGTTAGGCCCTCAGTCCAGATATTTTAAGTTCATGCAGCATCTTGATGACCATTTCTGGGGGTTATGATTTCCCCTGTTCATCACTGCACTTCTTTCTCTTTCCTCACCAGGTATCGTCACTCTGACAGTAGTTCCAGCTCCTCGTCCTGTTCCTCCTCTCGATCCTCTCCCTCTGTGTCCTGCTCCCCTCCCAGGAGGAGGAGGTACTCTTATTCCTCGTCCCGTTCCGGCTCTTGGAGTCGCTCCAGGTCGCGGTCTCGATCCCCTCAGAGACGAGCACAGTGGAGTAGAAGCAGCAGATTGTACAGGTACAGAATATGTTAGCATTTTATAGCTGTTGTATAACTTGTGCATAACAAATATTTTGACAAGCAGTTAAAATCACTAACGGCTTTATGTTGTCTTCCTCAGTCCCACATGCAGGCCCGGCTATGGTCACAGTGCAAAGACAAATGTGGAAGAGATCAAGAGATGCAAGGAGAAAGCCATTGTAAGTTAATTTACTCTGAGTACACAGGCCTCGGAGCAACATATTGTCTAGGATTCATCTGATAGACTGCTTTCTTCTCTCAGGAGGAGCGCCGGGTTGTTTACGTTGGTCGAGTTCGGGGCACGATGACCCAAAAAGAACTTAAAGAGCGCTTCTCTTTATTTGGCGAGATTGAAGAATGCACCCTGCACTTTAGAGACCACGGGTAAGTACATAAACAGCTAATATTATACGCTCATACATTGCTTGCTTATGTGATATGGGATTACTTCACAGTTGTAATAAGGCTATGATCTGAGCCAACTGCACTGTCTTTGAATCTTTTTGGTCGTGCCTGTGACCTCTTAGGCCAAGCTACAGTGCTAAAGCAAATTCAGGCTTGTTCATAACTGGGACCACCTGGCAACACCCCCAGGTGGCTCTTTTAAAAGCAAGTCACAGCTCAAACTATGTACAAGACGTGTTATGACCTCTGACAAACTGAAAAGGATCACAGGCTGACGTTTTGGTTGTCTATCACAGGGACAACTATGCGTTTGTGACTTATTACGACACCAAGGATGCTTTCACGGCCATCGAGAATGGAAGCACGCTGCGCAAGCCCGATGAGCTGCCATTTGATCTCTGCTTTGGTGGAAGGAGACAGTTCTGCAAGGCCAGCTATTCTGACCTGGGTATGCATATATCGACAGATGCCACAAACGCTCCTGTAGCTCTTACCCAGAGTGCTGTTGATGTATCCAAATAGCAATGACGTGGTTTGCAGAAGATTGGAGATATTGACTGCAATTCATCCTGGTACTGTGTGTTCACCACAAGCTCAAATGCATCTGAGGGCTGTTGTACTTTTGTGAACTACGGCCAATAACTCAGAAAATCACATGGCAACTACTTGGCAGGATAGCATACCAGCCTTTAATGTGCTGTTTGTCTTTTTAAACATGCAGTTATCGAAAGTAAACATTAAGGTATAGGATGTTGAACACTTAATTATTCTTTGGCTTTCACAACCACCAAGTGTTTCATGGCTTGCTAGCAGGGCTGTAGCTACCATTGAAGAGATGCAAGTTGCACCCTCTATTGATTTTATGAATGTGGAGGTTTAATTGACCGACCTATTTTTATGTTAAATTACACCTGATGGGTTTTTAAACGTTGATGCTGATGTATTTTAACTGAACATAATGAAATTGGACTTTTTACGGGCAAAGAAATTGAACATTTGTATGAAATAAAAAATGTATTGTTTCTTCACCAGAATTGAATTTTAATCATGTAAGTGGATAAAATGTACAGAAGATTGGGATGGGTTTTACAGGGGGTATTTGGACTTAACCATTTAGAAAATCCTGGCTCCAGCTGTGGTTTCAAGAGTCACATCATTCTTTTAAAATTGTCTAACGCAAATGCAGTATGTTCTGTTGTCCTTGTTCCTGTTATTTTTTTTTAAAATGAAATGCTGACTTTGTGTCCTTCTCTTTTCAGATTCGAATAGAGAGTACGATCCATTGCCTGCAAAAGGCAAGTTTCATGCACTAGACTTCGACACTTTACTGAAGCAGGCCCAGCAGAATCTGAAGAGGTAACAGGAGGCCTGGAGCAGGAAGCAGCTGACACTTACCTCAGAGCCAATGGTTGGCTCCTCACCTGCAAAACAGTTTTTACATTTTAGTTGTTGCATTAGTTTTGCATCTTTTTCTTTTTTGTTTGTTTCATTTTGTTTGTGCAAGTTAACACCTTCTATTGAAGTGAAGATTTGTAATGAAAGTAGTAAAAGAAAAAAAATGGAATAAGTAAAAATATTTTTTTTTAAAGTTTATTTAAATGTAAAAAAAATTACATTTTGAATTGTATGGAGAGAATCATTTTTAAAAGAGGATGGTAAGTGGAATGTAACTCCCTAATTATTGGGAGAGGCTGTGATACATTTGAATGTACTACAAACCTAAATAAAAAAAGACCCATAAATGCATTGTTTTTTCATTCCAACTCGACTGTGTTTATTACTTATTGTTTAGTTACATCTTTTAAAACAAAAGGAAATTATTTGTGTTGTAAACAATGCTTCAGTTTTAGGGTCCTGGTATAAACATTGGTCATGGCAGTTTTTGTTGCCATGACATTTGTTAACGATGGCTGAGTTGCATTAAGTGTTCCAGTGAGCCAGCATGTAAGAGACCATAGCCCTGGAAACGGCTCACCTAAATGGATTACACCTGTGTTTTTCCTGCCATAACATGCCAAAATGTCTAATTGGCTCATCTTTAAACTGTCAGGGCGTCCTGGGACGCTTAATAGGACACGCACAATAAAACCGAGCTATCTTTGATGTTTCCAGTCAACACCTGTGCTTTTCTTATGGTGACAAGTCACAATGTCTGCTGTGGAAAAAGCCCATCACAAAGTAGAACGGACTACTGCAGATTGTGTTTCACTTTCAGTATTAGAAGTTCTGGGTAAAAATGCAACAGTATAACTGGATATATCCTGGTGATTGGGAACAAAGCACGTGTGTTTTGCCGACAGCGGATAGACGGGCTCAGGTCGTAACAGATGAGCAGCACCTCCCCTGTGGATGTGCTGTTGGAGTTCCGCCGCGTTACTAATATGGACTGGAATCCCAAGATATTAGAAAGCTGTTCAGATAGTCGACACAGTCACGTCAATAGTATGTATGTAATAGTATGAGCTTTGTCTGAAGGTGCACTGCAAATGTAGGAATTCTGCCAACACTTATTAACACAGCTCCTGGATAACTCAGCGAGATTATCACTACTGTCAATAACAACTAATAAACCAGGCTATGTACTTTTCCGTAAATGTTTTTAGAACCATACATCGCAATTAAGACATCTTGTACCAATGCGAATGCCGTCATTTGACTTCAGAAATCAAGTGCATGTTAGCGGCAATTGTATTTGTTACAAACACGTATAACTTTACACCTCATACTGTTTGTTGTTAGCTGATTTCCAGCGTTGCTGAGTAGAAGTGTCAACTATCTTTCTGCCACGGTGACATCTTTGCGGTGTTTTGTCACGCAGATCTAGTTTTGACTGGTTTAATCTGGTCCCGTGAGCATGCGCACTCGGTGTAAACAGGAAGAACCGACTAAAACCAGGGCAAGTCTACCATTAAGAGAAGAAAATGATCGGTCAAAAACTAACGGACGTCTGGTTTTCCCAGATATATTAACCAACAGTTATTTTGTACTATATCGCTTGATAGTATTTTCGATTGCATCTCGTAGAAGCAGTTGCTAATTTTTCGACAATTTTGATAGACTCGCTAATGCCGTAAGCTAGCTAACGTGAAACAGACAGTGACGCGATTTATTTCCTCCAGGTTTCCTCGGCGGGTTTGTCTGCTCGACTGCATTTAAAAAGGGCTCACTGCTCTGTGGATTCGCCTGAATTTGGTGACTTTCCAGCGAGGGAAATCTGTAACAATGGTTCAAAAGGATAAAACGCTGGAGACGCCTTTAGTGGACGGTGATCCGAGCCCCATCCCAGTCTCCGGAGAGGCTTGTGCCGAGGCCCCTGGCCCGGTGGAAGATTCCAGCATTGCAGTCGAAGCGACGGGCCACAGAAAATTCATAAGCGGGGTCGTGGAAGGTAATATTGAATATAGAGTAAAAACAATCAAATTTGACATTTGAACCAGTTGTGATCTGAATACAATCATAAATAGGGCACCGGCATACTGCAGCAACCCTGCTTCCTGGGGAAGACAATTAGTGATATCATTTGGAACTACAAATAATTTATCTTGGAAATCAATAGATAGAAATTGATTGGGAAATGTATAAAAAACACAAGGGGTGAAAAACGTGTTAAATTCATATGTTACGAGCCAACCAAATGAATCATGACTGCAGATTGTAAATCAACGTCACACGTCGTTCACAGGTAGATCGCTGAATTTACATTATTCATTTTGATAGTCGTTAATAATTCGTCAAGTAAATATACCAAACAACGGCAGATTATGGCTTCCTTAAATTGGAAGTATTGTGTGTGGTTTGACTTCTGTTCAGACTAAATAATAAAATTATAATGGTAATGCCTCTAGTAAATTCATTTAATAGTCATTTTTAATGTTTGACAAAACAAATGTTTTTTTGTGTGCAGAAACTGTAGCAATCTAAAAAGGAAACATTGCATGTCTAATGTCACTTGCAGTCCAGCCCACACATGAGGCCAGTTGTTAGTTGTTGCAGTCGAGCAGTTCATTATTCACACCTATTCCATGTGGTTGATTATCAGCACTGCAGACTGCACGAAAACTGAATGTTTTGTTTGCCGATGCAGGCTTTTACGGTCGACCATGGACAATGGAGCAGAGGAAAGAGCTGTTCAGAAGGTATGATGGTACTACGTGAAGTTATTTAAGCAGGCATGTTCAATCAAATAACATAATAGCTAAATCATTTGTTACACAGAGTTTGTACAACATTGCATTTCACAGGCAGCAGAAATGGGGACTGAATACATACCTTTATGCGCCCAAAGATGACTACAAGCACAGAATGTTCTGGAGAGAGCTGTACTCTGTGGAGGAAGCAGGTGACTATTCAGAACAGTTTCAGATCAGCCGTCTTGGGGCAAGGAAAATTAATAATGCCTAGTTTTCTTAGTTAAAGGGCAGTTGTTATCAAAGCACAATGATGCATTCAGTGAGTGATTTTCCCCAACTTATCTCCTAGAGCAACTCATGACTTTAATTGGTGCTGCTAAGGAGCATGGGATAGAGTTCATCTATGCCATTTCCCCTGGACTGGACATCACCTTCTCCAATCAGAAAGAGGTTTCTGCACTCAAGAGAAAACTTGATCAGGTATTGCAACCTTTCGTATGCCAGTACTAGGAACAATGTGTTAAAGCTCTTCATACGTATCTTCAAGAGTTCCCTTGCATGTTGGATTTCCTGTCCAACCCCTTTCTCTCCCACTCAGGTTACTCACTTTGGCTGCAAGTCGTTTGCCTTACTTTTCGACGATATCGACCACAACATATGCCCTGCTGACAAAGAGGTGTTCAGCTCATTTGCACATGCTCAGGTTTCCATTACCAATGAAATCTACCAATACCTGGGAGAGCCTGAAACCTTCCTCTTCTGTCCTACAGGTACCTCACTTCTATGTCTGAATCCTTTGTGTATTTTACACAACTGTTAAATTTACTTTTTTTATTCATTATTTGTTTGTTTTCTTGCCTTGAAATACAGAGTACTGTGGAACATTCTGCTACCCAAATGTCCCTCAGTCCCCCTACCTTCACACAGTAGGAGAGAAGCTACTGCCTGACATTGACGTGCTATGGACAGGTGAGTCCAACACAGTTACTTGTCAACTGTTCCGACACCATTGCTACCGTTAAGCATTCAGTCATACATGCCAGAGTAGTATATAAAACGATGCATTTTAACATGTTTTCTGCAGGCCCCAAGGTGGTGTCCAAAGATATCCCAGTGGAGTCTATTGAGGAGGTGTCAAAAATCCTAAGAAGAGCCCCTGTGATCTGGGACAACATACACGCCAATGATTATGACCAGAAGAGGCTTTTTTTGGGTCCATACAAGGGCCGCTCCACAGAGCTTATCCCCAGGCTGAAGGGAGTCCTCACCAACCCTAACTGCGAGTTTGAGTCCAACTTTGTAGCGATCCACACTCTGGCCACATGGTACAAGTCTAATATGAATGGGGTGCGCAAGGATGTGGTCATGAGTAAGTATGACCCAAATGTTGTTTTTTTTAAATTTGCAATGTTACAATATAAATAACACTGTGATCTCTTTGGATGAGGTCATGCCATACTGCAGGTCATTCATAAATCATCGTTTGTTTCTCCATCTTGCCTTTTACCAGCGGACGGCGAGGACAGCACAGTGTCCATTCAGATCAAGTTAGAGAATGAGGGCAGTGATGAAGAACTGGAGACAGACATGCTCTACAGCCCACAGCTCGCTCTAAAACTGGCTCTCACAGAATGGCTGGGGGAATTTTGTGTTCCTCATCAATACAACAGTAAGAGAAGTCCCATTATTATTTCATATTTCTATGCTAACAGATTTTCTAGCAGCAATACTAGGAATGCACTCACAGTGTTGGCATGGGCAGCCTAATATGATGATTTTATGACGGAAGAACGATGCAATGAGGCTGAACTCTGTCTTTCAGGCCGACAGGTGCCTCAGAGTGGTGCCAAAAGCACAGCCATCGACGTGACGGCCATGGCTTCTCCCTCTCTGTGCTCTTCCACAACAGTCACAACTGTGTTCCAGCAGCCCATCATGTCTCCGGCCATGCCGCCTCTCTGTCTGGATCCACTCACACACCCCATGGCAAAGAGACCTCAGGAGGTAGAAGAGGTGAGGTTTAGTAGTAAGAATAACTGATTGGGTCCTTGATTAACTTAACAACTAACTAATGATTACATAATGACTAAGTATTTGTGCACAGCCCTCAATGCTTATCAAGTTCTTGGCCTCAATTCTTTTCCTATGTGGTTTCATTAAATACAGAAAATTCACTTTCTTTCTTTTAACATTTGCTTTTTGAAGAGAGTTACATCTGTATATTGTTCTAAGAAGTATTTTTAAAATGCACCTGGGCAGGTCGAGGTGGAGAAGAAAGATTCAGATGAGGAGCCCATGGAGATGGTGGTTGAGAAGATGGTAGATGAGCCGGAGCCAGAAGCAGAAGCTGACCCAGAGGAAAAGCATGTTGGTCCTATCTTAGCTGACAAGATGGCTGAGGAACTGAAGCCCATGGATACAGACAAGGAGAGTCTGGCAGAGTCCAAGTTCCCTGAAGAGTCTATTCAGGAGGACTCTGGGAGCGATATCGCCCCTATGCAGACGGATGATCAGCTCAAACAGGTGTCACAAACATTTGTGAGTTTCTTTTCTTTTCTTATATTTTCTTTATATCTGCAATCGAAGGCACCAGCGATTCAAGTTTCCCTACAAAGTCACATTATTGCTTGTTTGTGTCCTCAGGATGTGTTTGTGCCTGGGCCCAACGAGAAACCCCTGTTCACAGCAGAGCCCCTCACGATTGAGGACCTGAGCCTGCTGGCAGAGCTCTTCTACCTGCCGTATGAACATGGAAACAAGGCCGTGCAGATGTTAAAGGAGTTCAACTGGCTAAGAGCCAACAGCAGCGTCGTCAGTGTCAACTGCAAGAGAAAGGAATCTGAAAAGGTAGCTTATGTCATTAAAATAAACACAAAAGAGTTTAGAGATACAGATCTCTCTGATAAATGAGTTTATTATGAACTGAACTTGCTTGTGATAGTGTTGGTTGCTGAAAACAAAATGGTGGATGTGTACTACCAACACTGCCCATTGGGTGGTGTGGTTAGGATAGAAGATGGAGTGCGCCCAGCATAGTGTTCTGTGTATTCTTGTAAACTACAGCTTCCCTTATTAAACTGCCTTTTTTCTCTATGGATACTTTAACATGTTCCAGAAAATCATAGGTGTAAATAATAAAATAATATGAGCAGTGTCACGTCAGCATTGACATGGCTTACTGGGACACTTGAATAAAACGGAACCATTGCTAATGTTATAAGTAAAACCTCCGTTTTTCATACTATGACAAATCAAATGTCTGCTGTTGCAAACCAACGTGGTTTAGTTCTGTCCTTTTCCAACATTGTTTCTTCTTATTTCCAACCACCGTGCTGCCTGCAGGTGGCAGAATGGCAATTGAGGGCAGAGAAGTTTGAGGAGATGTGCTGCTCAGTCATCCAGATGTTCACACGTCTGTCCAATTCAGCCAACCGCACCATCCTTTACGACCTCTACTCTTACATCTGGGACATCAAGAGCATCATTTCTATGGTCAAGTCTTTTGTCCAGTGGCTAGGTATGTATGAGTGGAACCGTAAGGCGCTTACTCTTTTGAGAGCAGTAGCGTAGCGATAGTCTGATCAAGTCTGGTAGTCTTGACTTTTGTTATTCTCAGAGACACATTACACACACATAAAATAAACCTTTAAAAAAAAATCAGATTATATGAAGAAAAAGCACTGTAATGGATTATTTAGCTGCATGGATCATTTTTAAGTCTAGTTCTATGTAGTTTAACGAGGCATATTTCTAATTATTTCACACATCTTGCACAGTCTGCTTAACAGATGGCAGTATTATTGACTGATCAAATATGGCTTCTAGAGATCTTGGCCACTACCTGTATACAGGGTGAGAATCTGAGTAGTGGCCAACACCCCACATTTGAATTGATGGCAGTTTATTATCGGTCAGCTTAGCACAGATCAGGTCAGATGCATCACCTCTCAATAGTTAGGATTCTATTAATTGCTCTTGTTTTACATATGTTGATTGTTTTCCTTTTTTCTTTTCCTTTTTGTTTCATCCGACTGAATGCCGCTTGCACTGCTAGCGTCATCCTTTATGTATTCCTTAACTAGTTACTCCATAATGGTGCTTTCTAAACTGGGTCTCTGTGGCAAACGACCCAGCAGGGTTACTGCTGCTTGCTGTGTATCCAGTAACATCACTGTTGCATTCCCACACAGACACACTTGCTTCCATCTCTCTGTCTGTGGGGATGGGAGCCAGGGGGAAGTCCCTCCCCCTCCCCCCCTCCTCCATGCCCTAGCGCGCACGCGAGCTTGGAGAGAACGTTGACTGACTTACTGTGGAAGGCCATTCTGGTGCATATACTGAGTCCGAGATATCATAATTGGCCTCCGTCTTTTGCTGGTTTTAACATAAACCGCATGACTACATTACAAGACGTTTTGTGTTGTTGCCTCACTGAGTATTTGCTCAATTTGTATCAGGGTGGGATCCATCTCCTTCTAAAAGAGAGGATATTCTTTCTCTCTTTCTCCCCCACTTTCTCCCTCTCCCCACACCCCAAACCTTCTTTCATTCTATCAGATGGTGCATTGTGATGCAATTTGAGTGACATTCAGCCGTGTGATAACATCTCTTATCTGTTTGTTCAGGAGTGTTCTTTGGAATAGTCTGAAGCACCAGCATGGCCTGTAGGTTACCCCCTGTAACCCAGTTTCATTCGCAGGTTTCTGTCCTGTCCGGCTATATGGTAAAGCTGAGGACTCTTAGCCTCAGTACACAGCAGGCAGCATACCCACACTGGCAAAACCACGTCAAAAAATCCACACTACTGACTTAATGCACCAGCAAATGATTGTACCTACTCTAGCAACACCGAGGCAATCAAGTGCCTCATAAATGTAGTCATCTTTGAATATTCTTCCTAAAAACTGCAGTGTCAGTCAGTGCATAACTGTTGATTTCTGCTGTTGCTATTAGCAGGTTTTTAAATCAGTCCCCATGTTTCCCCTTAATAGAAGCTGTGCAGCCGGCACTTAGTCACAACCTCCCTGGTTATTGTACTGAGAACACTTACTAATAACTATTTTCTACTGTTTTCTCCCTTCACTATGTACAGATGGAAGAATCCACAGTACAAGTTTCTACTGCTATTGGATCGACAGTGGCCGATGTATGCACAATGCTGGCATTGTCTTTCTCTTGTTCACGTATTGAACAGGATTTATGTATTTTATTTTCATAAACTAGATTTATAAATATACATGTAGATTGATTTGGAGGAAAGGAAGCAGCCCTCCGGATGAAGTCACATTTTGCGCAGCGATTTAGCTTTGAATCCAAAGTGTTAACTCCCAAATTTCTCTCTTTGGCAGCACCTCTCTAACTTGTTTTTTTGTTTCTGTCAGTAGGCCTATAGAAATGGCTCAGACCAGCCTGATGCACCTACTCAAGGGAATATACACTTGGCTGTGAAATTTAGCCACGGGGCATGACTCCGTTCTACCCGGTGGGGGGGCCCGTGTGGTGACGAGAAGCGTGCGCACATACACACCTGGACCATGCAAGAACAAGTTTTGAGCATAACTGCGATTGTTTTAAGAACATGCAGTCCGAATAGATGATCAGGTGGAAATGAGATCATTCTCTTGTCTGTTTTAATTTGGGTACGCAAGTTAAGTTCAGAGTTCCTCCCGTGGGTGCATCTAAGTGCTGCGTTGTGTCAGTTCGTCAAAGGAATTGATTTAGGTATCAGGGTGAGGGAGGTTCCAATGTAAAGCAGTGTTAGGTGTCCTTCCCGCGCGCTGCATTTGTCGGGTCACATGACAGGGCTTCTTGTCAACCATAGACCTTGTTAGCAGCAACATTACCGTATACAGACTCTGAGAGCCGAGTGTGCTGTAGATATATACTCCTCTTTATATGCGTTGTCCCTGCAGCGTATTTCATCTTTTGTCTGTCCGATTGTGTCTTTAAATAGTAAGCTGAGAGGCCCTTTCACCCAGGGAATGTTCATGCTACCTCTCCTTGTGTCTTCCTGGTATGATGACACGCTCCCCAGTCATGTGACGAGGCAGATAAGATGAGAATGTGACTTCACACGGGGTGCTAAGATCAGTGGGGTGACAGCAGCTGAAGCTTACTTTTGTAGTCCACAGACAGTTTGGGTTTTGTTTCTGATGGTCAGTGTAATATTCCTGAAGTCCGTCAGCTTTTCAGATGAGAATTACTCTTACTGAAATACCAAAGGGCGGCTGAACTGCACTCAATTCTGTTCTCCCTCCTGAGTTTTTGGAGAACGTGCATTGTGCCGCATAATAGAACTTATTTCTTGAAACCTGCGTACCGTATTATGTGGAGCAGTTTGACATTGTCGTATTGACACAGAGAATTTCAGGTGCATAAAAGCGTTTTGGAATAATCTATAACTTGGACCTGATTTTCCTTTTGCAGACATGTAAGCTTTAGTTGCTTGAGCCCCATAAAATATTTCCTCTGAATTTAATTTACCTATTCCAAATTAGGTCCTTTTTTTATGCTTGAATTATTCAAAAAATATATTTATTTATACAGATTATGCTATTAGATACATATGACCCCTCCCCCCCCCCATCCTCCCCATTTCCCCACTCGCTTCATCTGTGTCAGAGAGCCCCATCCTGTGGTAACAATGTCCGCTTGGCTCTGCTCCTAACAGGGTGTCGTAGTCAGTCCTCAGCACAATTCCTTAGAGGAGACCAAGAGCCCTGGGCCTTTAGGGGAGGTCTAGCAGGAGAGTTCCAGGTATCTAATGCACTGAATTTACAGCAATCAAATGAAGAAAAAATAAAAAAGAGTGTGTCAGCAAAGGAGACGATGGTAATATGTGCATAGGTATGAAGGGCTTTGGTCTGTCAAAGGTGAGCTGATTGTAATGGGTCGGGCTTCATAACATCTGGGTTACATCCCCTTCACGTGTTCTCCAGAGGAGTTCATGTCCATGTATTTCTTTGGGGTATTATCAGTCTGCGGGGGGTGAACGGGTGACCTGAAACCCATCCTGACAAAAGAGGGCACAGCCAGTGTTTGGCACGGCATTTCCTTATTGATTCATTTTAATTTCTTTCAGCAACTGCCCAAGGAGATGCTGCTTTTCCCTTTGCGCACGCAGCGCAGGCGAGCATGGCTAGGTTTTATTTTCATGACATCTCATTTCTTTGCAGGAAAGCACAGCGCACAAATTACCAAGCCAGCCCTTTGCAAGCGCACGCGAAAGCATCGCAGCGCCCGCGAGAGCGCAAGCATGTTTTGCAATGGGAAAGCTCCATGATCAAACACACCTGCCCAGCCCAAAAGCATTCTCTCCATCCTTGGAGAGGAGCAAGACTTATGACGGCAACTGAGACGCTATTGAATGACTCAGTTTGCTCAATTTTAATTTGCCCCTTTGGTTTGTTTCCTGGAGTTCTCCCTGTCTCTCTGCGCCAGCATCATTATTTTTCTCAACAGGAGGGTCCTGCGCAGCGAAATATTGCGATGTCTTACAAAAGGGAAAGGAGCATCTCCTTCAGCCAGTAAAACCTGAGTCAGACCAAAACACAACCCTTGTTTTATTATATTTGAAAAGCAAATATGTATGTGCTTGATGTGCTATGTTCCTTTTTAGTTTTCCTAAAATGATAAAAATGTGATGTTTGCTCTTGTTGTCCACTGTCAGATCAATAAGGAACATCAGTTTTATGATTTTTTTATTTTTTATTTTTTTACAACATTCAAAAGCACTTTGCTTTCATCTATAGTTCCTTTTGGTTTGATAGTGGTTCAGCTGGTGCAAATGCACAGTGAGGCAGTCTGCCAAAGCAGCACCCCACCCGGTCTCAGTCAAACTGAACCTGTGTCTTTTGATACCCACAGAGATTGTTGCCAATCGAAGGGGCAAACGATCTTTTCTACCAACCTCCGCCTTCAATGCCAACCTCCAAACTCTATTCCATAAGGCCGTACTTTCCCAAAGATGAGGTAAGATGTTTGTTTGTGTGTTTACTAGTCATGCCCATGTGCACCTTGTTTTTCCCCTTTAAGTACCGACAGTTACGAAGCATTCCTAATGTTATGAATGTACGGTTGCTGGAAGGATGATGCTTGTATTCCCAACAGAACTGTCCTAGTTTTAAGCTGGGCTTCATATGCCACAATGCTATGCTCAACTGCTCTGTACATCAGCCAACATACTTCAATTGACCTAATTAAAAGCTTTATCTGTCCGTCATTCTGCAGACTGCGGTTTATAAAATCTGTAAAGAAATGTACTGTGAAGGACTGGAAGATGTACCTTTCTCTGATGAGGATCCTGACCTCATAGGAGACCGGTAAAACATGGAGATATATTTGTTTACAATCAACCCAGACTAAAGCCTGGACTGTCCATTTTTTCCCCCTTTAGTGCAAATCAACACGGCTTTCTGTTTGTCCACAGGTTAGTTGGAGGTCTCCTGACACTGAGCTCAGAGTACGGGTTTGTGTTAGAGGATGATGAAGGTATCTGCGGTTACGCTCTCGGTACCGTGGATGTCGAGCCCTTCCTCAAGAAATGTGAGTTGAGCTGGATTCCATTCATGCAAGAGAAATACCACAAACCTGACTGTCAGAAGGACCTCACAGAGGGGGAGGTAGGATCTTAATCCATGTCTCTGACTCTCATAATGTCTGTATCTGGTGGCAGTGGCATGCGATTGTGTCTCCTGTGGATGAATTTGACTTTACCGGGTCTGTCTGTCGCCCCCTGTAGAAGATGATGCTGAGTTTCCACGAAGAGGAGGAGGGTCTTCCGGACTCTTTCCACTCCAACTTCCCCTCTCTCATCAAGGTTGACATTCACGCCAAGGTCACTGACCCCAGTGTGGCCAAAAGCATGATGGGATGTCTTCTATCTTCTCTTAAGGCCAACGGTAGGTGGCAGCCACGTTCATTTATGACAACAAGGTTCATTGCTACGACTTGTGCTAACTACAGAAAGAACATCTTGTATTAGTGTTATGAGTCATGTTAGAACGTTTAGTGGTAAGACAGGTGTACATGTATTGATACATGTATTCCAATAACATGAGATGTGTTAGCAGGCTCACTGATATTATCTAGATTTATTGTGATAATGAGACCAGAGTCCAAAACAATAAGCATGTTTCTGAGTTGAGTTTTTATAAGACTTCCATTTGAGATTAGGACTTTATGTGTAGACATTCAGATTGTATCGTGACGTTCTTTTGCCTTATCTAAAACCCTTGTTTCAAGGAAAGTATGAATCATGGGTCACAAATATAGGCTCATCCAAATCAAACTACAAAAATGCGAGAAAAAGGAGGCTTTAAGAAATAGAAACTGTCTTAATCTTCTCTTCCTGTGACAGAGGTCTTTGACCAGTCGGTTACTCGCCAGGGACACAGTAGAAGATTATTGTCGGCTTAACACCATATTTGGTCATACTGATTGTTGGGAAGACAATTTTGGGGATTCGTTTTTTACTGCCTAGTTATGTTTTTGTCTTTCACTTGCAGGGTCCCATGGTGCGTTCTGTAAGGTTCGTCAGACTGATAAGAGAATGTTGGACTTCTATAGTAAGCTGGGATGCTTTGAAGTGGCCAAAATGGAGGGCTTCCCCAAAGATGTCATCATTATGGGACGCAGCCTATGAAGAAACGCGCTGTTCCAATAAGAGACACAGAGAGAGAGTTGACGCGGCTTCAACATGTGTGCTACCTTCATGAGAAAAACTTCATGATGATTTTATACTACATAACCATCTGGGCTAGACCCAGGAAACCTCTTTTTAGGATTTGTGTACAGAAGCACAGCAGTCACACACACAGATTCCCCGTGCTGCCCTTAGATGTTTATGGCTCTGGTGGGATCCGCAGACCCAAAGCTAAAAGGCAGAGGAGTGACCTGTTGTTAACTGATTTGCGCTAACACGGAAGAGTGGCACTCCAGCATTGATATCTGGGTTCCCAGTACTCGTATACCTCCAGAGGGCAGGAAATGAAAACTCCATACGCCTTTTTCTGATTTAATCCAGTAGCCATTACATGGATATTGTCCGCATGCCCTAGCGCAAATTGTCTGTATCTGAAATGGAGGCAGAGCTGTGAAACGAGGGCAGCCTGTATCTCAGGTAGTGTCGCACTACCCCATGTCCTGCTTTTCCAGCTTCAACACTGAGAAACAACACCGCTGTCGTCAGAAGTAGGACACGGTCGTACAGGATGTGAGAGTTCGCCTTCACATCATGCTATTGCCTAGTGCTCCACAATAGACGAGGAGAAAGAGGCCTTTTAAGTGGCTTGTTTCTAAGAAAAAGTGATGTGAATATTTACACATGAAGGGCGGAAAATTGTAGCTTTTGGGGTTTGTGAAACCCTTAATAGGAGATCGTCACAGACCCGTAAAGAGGAAAGTATATGTTGAGACTGTAAAAGACTCAACCAGGAGGTCCTCTGAATTTCCATTCAAGTAATAGTAGACATTTGGAAAGTAATAGAAAAGTTTCCAAGTTTACAAACTTTTTTTCTCAGCCAATTTCTGTTCAGTGCTTTGCTTGTGGCCATTTTAATTTCTTTTTTAAAACTCAATTTTTTTCTACTTTTTTTTTTTGCTTATATCCTCTTTAAGCTATTGCCTTTTGGTTCATTGCCTTTGTATTTTAGTTTAATATTCCACACCTGAGTGTCTTGTGTGTAAAGGCGTCAGTCAGATAGAGCTAGAGAAGGGTGATCAACCTTGTTGCTCAAATTCCAGTAGTCTGTAGTCTGGCATTGACAGTCGCATGTCTTAGTTTTTCCTTGCCAGATCCCAAACTCCAGCACAGAAACCCTTTGATTAAACCTAAGCTGACTGAAGAGCGTGTCGCTGTCAGAGGAAGTTCACACCGTCTCATCAGCATCCCGTAACGCTGTTCAGTTTTTTTTCTTAACCACTTATTCCAAACCTGACTTGAAAAGCAGCAGGCAATCGGAGCTATGTTCAAGAGATGCGCTGTGCTAAAAAGTCATCTTTGGCTTGTCATCGGTAACGGAGAATAATCAGTTATAATCACTTACTATTTTGCATCCCCCTGCGTTGTTTCAACATTGCATACTCTCAAATGAATGTCTGCTCAGTTGAGCCTTGCCGAGCACTCTTAGCAATGCGGAGGTTGTTGAATCCTGTCACCAAAGTGGCACTGACTCCCACACTGTTGAACTGTGTAGGTGTGGGGGGGGGCTTGGAGCACAAATTCCAAGGCCTTTTCCTATCTGTCCACTGAATGTTTTCTATTCTGGCGCGTTTCCCATTTGTTTTTGTAAATGTGTGTAGTTGATTAAAAGAAAAGTACTTAAAGATAGGAGTGTTCTGTTGGTTACATGAGGATCATCAGTTGCTCTTCGGTAGCTGCCTCCCAATGTGGGATTTTGATACTGTGTACATTCATAATGTGCATGAGGTGTATTGAATTTGGTGCGGCAGTCCTTAGAATAACCTCATCATGTGCTACATAGAGGAAGAAGCATGCCACTCACCCCTATGAGCATAATACTGTAGATGGTAGACAGTCTGTTGTTAATACTGTCAATCAAAGTGTTATTATTTTGTATATCTTTATTGAAACTGTGGCTAGCATTTCTGTTGTTTAAGGAAAAGACAATGCTGGCCTTGTGACAACGCCCTGTTCTGTACAGCCATCTTCCCTGGCACATCTGCTCCTCGTTTTCTGAAACGACAGCAGACTTTTCACGCTGGTTTTAAATGGTTCATTTTTTCAGATTTGTCGATGCTCGAGCTTTCTCTTCTGCCAACCGGTCTCGATAGCAATGGGCTTTGACTAAGAGTAGGGGCGCCAATTGTATATGTTGATGATCTGAGTTTTTTTGTTTTTTGGGGGGGGGGGGCGGGGGGGGTATAGGGGCTAGTTGGGCGGGTGAAATTTGGGGGTGAAATACAGGTGATTATTGTGAAAATAACGATAGTCAGTGTGCTGGG